>PISX010011503.1:0-65016 GCA_004024625.1 Mellivora capensis
GTCTCTGGGCCTGGAGGGGCCGGGACCCCGGGAGCGCCGCGGATCTAACAGAGTAGGGCCGGGAAGCGGAGCCAAAAGCGCCCGGCCACTGGGCAGATACTTCCCGGGGCCGCTCACCATCCCTGATTAGTTGCGGCTCACCGCGCCCACGGCGCACGCCCATTTTACAGATGCGGAAACCATCTGGCGAAATCACCCGTCCGGCAGCCACAGACCGACCGAGCGGCTTTGAGCGAGCCATTTGCACCTGGAGGCTCTGTCATACACATCCTTCCCCACCCTCACCCCTCTTCTCGGGTCCCGATTTCTTTGCGTGTAAATGAGGGGTTGAACTATAAATTCTAAGTATCCCCTGGCTTTCAAAAGGTACACGTGGCGGGGGAGGAGGCTTCAGAGAATGGAGGGCTCTTTGGAAGGAAAGGAGAAGGACTTGAATCCGGCCACAGCCAGCCGGAGAGGAGCCAGGGCGCTCCGAGAGCGCTCCTGCGTCAGAAGTTCCGAGCGGCCGCCCTGACCCCGCACTTAAAGATGTAAACGCGAAAAGCAGAGTTGTAAACCTCGGTTGGGAAAATGCGAATTGGTGGGAAAGCAGGTACACGAAGCCCGGCACCCCTGGCAAGGCCAGGCCCACCTCACCTCGCTCCTCGCCCGCTCGGGGCCCCCCTTTACCGCCCCGCGACCGTGCGGGCCGGTCCCGGTTGACCCCGGGGTTCGGGGGCTGGATAGAAGCCAGGGGCAAGGGAGGGAGAAAGAGACCTGGGGTGGGGTGGGAGAAGTGGGGGGGGGCGGGGTCCTGCCCCGGGCGCGCCCATGTGGGGAGAGGCTTCGTCCAGAAAGAATCGGGCGCTGGCGAGTGTGTGAACGACCCCACAACACTGGGGCCCCGGCTGGGTAGCGGGGATCGGAGAGGCCCGCAGCGCGGCGCCCGTCCCGGGGCGGGGACGGCCGGAGAGAGGGCGTCGGGGAAGGTGAGGCTGGCCGGGTGCGGGTGAGCCGAAGACCGCCGATGCCTCTCGAGTGGGTCGGGAGCGCGCGCGCACCTGCGGCTCGGCAGGCGGCCCGCAGCGGGGGGCCGTCGCCCTGTCCGAGCGCGCGCGGGGGCAGGACCGGCCCCGGGCGGGGCGGGTGGGAGGAGGCCCGTGTGCCGGGCCTGCGGGGATCGCGGCGCAGTTGGCGGCGCGGGTGGTGGGCTTCGTGGAGGCCGGCCCGGCGCACGGACGGCTGTAAATGGCCGCGGCTGTGACCAGGCCCCTCTCCTCCGAGCCCAGCTGGAAGTGATCGGGGGCTCCCGCCGCTGGATTCCGGAGTTTTACCGCCGGCTCAGGCCACACTTCCTCCAGGGCCGGGTCTGTGTGCGGACCCTGTGCTTTAAAGGCTTTATCGTATTCAGTCCTCAGGGCGGCCAAGGGGGCATTGTTTTCTTCCCCAGCCCGCAGGAACCCGAGGCGGAGAAGGTGAAGCCCCGGGCCCAAGTTCAGGAGCAGGGGCAGGACCCTAGGGCTCAGCCGGTCCTGGCTCTCTCCATGCTGATGCCTACCTTCTCCCGCTCTCCACGCTCACAGGGTTTTGCTGCTTTGTGGGCTCATCCGCCATGTCGTGGGTGGGGGAAGGGTTGGCAGCACCTTGCCCGCTTCCCTCTTTCCTTCCCGAGCCTTCGCTGGTGGGGGCCGCCTGGGACCGGTGGCTGGGGCAGTGCCTGCCTGCGGCCTACTGGGGGGAGGGGAGCCGCCAGAATTCCAGCAGAAAGAACCCCGTAGGCATCAGCATCAGCAGGACCCTTTATCTCCTGGGAAGTAGAAGACATAACAACAGCCTCTTGGAGGACAGGTATCCTCCTTGGATCCTGATCTCAGCAAATTAACTCTGAAAACCCATTTCTGAAAGAATTGCGCCAATGGGGACATAAGCCATATCTTTTTTTCAAAAGATTTTATTTATTTATTTGACAGACAGAGATCACAAGTAGGCAAGAGAGGCAGGCAGGGAGAGAGAGGAGGAAGCAGGCTCTCCGCGGAGCAGAGAGCCGGATGTGGGGCTGGGATCCCAGGACCCTGGGATCATGACCTGAGCCGAAAGCAGAGGCTTTAACCCACTGAGCCACCCAGGCGCCCCAGAGCTGGAATTTTCTTAAGGAACTGGTGGCTGTTCGTCCTGCCTTTCCCCCACGGCTCCTCCTAGCCGGGGCAGCAGTCTGGAAGGCCACAGGGATCGTCCAAGGAGTTGGTCCTCCTCAGAACTCCTCTCTCCGCTCAGGGCTGCGCCCACATGCACCCAGCCCCTCACGAGCTCCACCTCCTGCCCCCTGGGATGTCCGTCTGAGCCTTCTGGGGAGGCTGCCCGTGCCCTGGAGCTTCGGAGACAGGCCAGCCCGGGGGCCCATGCTGGTGCATGGCTTGGCCTCCGTGGAAGGGACTTGGCAGAGACCGCGCATGTCACGCCCAGCGCCCCGTCGGCCCTGGACACGTGCTCTGAGCAAAGCCGTGGCCATTCCACCCTTTGTGTCCCAAATCACCCCCACTTGATATTTGCAGGCTCCAGCTTCCAGTTCCAGGGTTCTTCGAGCAAACTTGGGCTCTCCCGCAGGGGGAGGGGTGGCTGGCTGGGCCTCCCCGCCGGGCGCTGGGTCAGTCGGAGCTCAGGAGTGCCCTCTCTCTCCCCAGTTTCCTGGTGTTTCTCCGGTACCAGTGTTACTATGAGTACCCTCTGCTCACCTACCTGGAGTACCCCATTCTCATCGCACAAGGTAACAGGTCCCTGGGACCCCTCCACCCCTGGTGTCCCCCCACAATGTCCACGTGTCATTCCCCCCCCACACACGTGTTCCCCCCCACCTTCTCCTGCCTCACTGGGGACCTTTGTCTTTCAGATGTCCTCCTCCTGCTGTGTGTCTTCCATTTCAATGGGAACATGAGAGGGGCAGTGCCCTACCTCGGGGCGTATCCTTCCTTCTGCCTCCAGAATGGGGGTGGGGGAGTGGGTGTTACTTGCATCCCCTGTGTGTCATTAAGCCGAGTCCTTTCCCAGATCGTGTTCTTTTGATTAAACTAAAAAAGATCCCAAACACTAGACCCCATACAAGTGACTATACCTCCCCAGCCCAGAGATAATCCCGGTGATCCCGGCCCTCTGGCCGCTCTTGGCCCATTGGCTGCTGGCGTGCTGCGTGATGGAAGCATCGGCCTGGGGCTGCCTGGTCCACCTTTGTTCTTTAGGGGGAGGGAGCCGTTCCCTCTTCCCTGGAACCGTCCCCAGAGTCTCTGAAGTCCTAACAACGGGAATGGCTGTCACTCACACGATACTAACGCACCTGGTCGGGGGGGCTGGCTCCTGCCTGTCCGTGTGCGAGGGAGGTTCTGGAACGTTTGTTCCGAGTGAAAATGATGCCCCAGACACGAAAGGGTTGTGCTGGGGATCACTCACGTGGCATCATCTGTGACCCGGGGCTTTCATTTCAACGCTCTGTAGAAATTGCACGTCCTGTCACAGTTGTAGGAGCACTGAACAAGCTCCGGTTTAGGACCTCCTCCTCCCAGCCCTGATGAGCAGGAGGGAGGGTTGCCGTATTCCCAGTGAACTCTTTCTTAGCAAAAGCGTGTCCCCAGTATTGCGTGGGACGTGCTTATACGCAGACTATTTTTGTCGATCTGAAGTTCACATTTAACAGGGTGCCCTGTACGTTTATTTGTGAAGTCAGGCAACCTGACCCAAAGGTCATTTTGAGGAAGTCAGGAGTCAGTGTTCCTGCCGCTATTGGTCAGGCTTTGTAAAATGTTATGTAAAATGGATATTTGGAATGAATGGTATAAAGCTGGGCAAAATTCGTATAAGAAAGTGAATTAGAGTGTGTTTTTTTAAAGTAGGCAGAGAGGCAGGCAGAGGGTGGGGGGAAGCAGGATCCCCGCCAAGCAGAGAGCCCGATTGCAGGGCTCTATCCCAGGATCCTGAGATCATGACCTGAGCCGAAGGCAGCAGCTTAACCTACTGAGCCACCCAGGCGCCCCTAGAGTGTGCTTTAAAAACAAGATTTCATCTGCCTGGATTCCGGAGGCCCTGCTGGTGTGACCAGGTTGGCAGGAATTACTTCTCACCCAGGCACTGTGGAACCCTTCATTTAAATAATGTTGTTAGTTGTAATCATAGCAACCTGGTTGGGTTCTTCTGATGTGCCACCAGGCATTGAGGCCGTAGATGGGACAAGGATTGTTAAGACCATCTTGCAGATGAGCAAACTGAGGTTAAAAGAAAGACAGTGACTTGCCCAGGGTCAGGCTGAGCTGCCCAATGGCCCAGCTGAGGCTTCCGGCCATTATTTCTTGTGTTTGCTTCAGCTTGGTCTGGCTTGTGCTTGTAACTTCACCGAGCTTGACCGAAATGTGGTGTCACGTCTCCTGTCTCCCAGCATGGCTAACGAAGCTGGACTGACACCGGAGTTAGCCAGGAAGGGGTAAGTCAACGAAGAGAATTTCATGGGACACCTGCAGAACGAGGCTGCCTTACCGTGTCGATCTTCTTTAAATGCTTAACTTTGACATTGCATTGGAGAGGTCTGATGCTCAGGGATTAAGAGGGCGCTTAGAATTTGGACCCCTAGCAACTGTCCACAAACGCAGGGGGCTCTGGGCCATTCTCTTCCATAATCTGCTTCTGTTCTTTTGAGCCGTTCTTGTCTTTTCCAAATCAGAGAAGTTCTAGCAGCGCGGTTCCCAAGCCTGCTTATGGGCCGACCTTCCATGGTCTTGGTGTGAAGGCTCGGGCACAGGTTGGGGGGGCGTGGCGGGGCACCAGCTAAACCACTGCTGTCTCCCTTAGCACTGGGTAGGTTTGTGGCCTCGTGGTTCATCCTTCCCCTGCAGAAGTGGACCATAGATCTGGCCATGGTAAGTGTTATCTCGCCTTTTGAGGACAGAGTGGGTGAAGTTGTCTGCCCCTCCAGGCCACTGGCTGGCCCCGCAAAGAACCATGGAGATCGGATGCTTAACCTGTTTATTTTTCAGCTGTACCAAAGGATAACAGAAAAAAAGTACAGTCCCATCCAAATGTTAAAAGACCTGATTCTCAGATGTTTGGCAACATTTTTTACTTCCTTTTTTGGGTGGTCCATAGAGAACCCGGGCTGGGGCGGTAGTTAACTGGTAGATGAAGGACAGGACATAAGTTAAAGAGCTTCTGATCAGGTCGATAACTGCATATTGGCCGCAAACTCATTATTTTTCTAACCTTGCTTTCCCCTGCCGCCCCGCAACATTTTTGTCCTCCTTAGAAAAGGGTTAGCTCTGTACTTTTTTCCTTCTCTGGTCAAGAGCCAGAAATTCCCATTGTGTGAGAATAGAATTCTGAGGGTGGGTCAGGACCCATCTGCCCCCACATCTTCTCACCAGAGTGACTGGAGTGTACTTCTCCACCCAAGGGGAAAGGGAGCAGAGTTGGTGGTCACCAGTGTCTGCCTGCCACTCCCAGATCCGTGAACTTCACCCCTTCCCCCGAGTCTCGTCTGTGACCTTTGCTCAGAAAGCACACTTGACTCCCTGTTACATTTCAGCCTTGTGACACTTGGGAGCAAATAGGTGGGGCTGCTGTATTAACACTGAAGAACTTTTTATATAAATATGTCCCAAATATCGCACAGGACATACTCACGCTAAAAATTATTTGCTGTTGATTTGAAATTCGAATTTATCTGGGTGTCCTGTATTTTTATTTGCTAAACCTGTGCGGGCCTTGGTGAAGCTCCCCAAGAGAACTACTTCATGATTCTTGAGATGGTTTTTCTCCTGGAAGACAGATCGATGGCGTATCCAGCCGACACTGTCAGACTGTGCAGCGCTGGCCTTGCCCCTGGCATGAGTGAACGGGGCCCTCCATGCTCCTGTCCTGATCCCCCCGCGGTCCCCCACCGGCCTGCTCCGTCCTGTGCCCTGGCCAGCTCCCTCCGACTTCCCACCTGGGGTCCGTCCTCGGAGCTGTCTGTGCCCAGCTCCCTGCAAGACCTGTCTTTGGCTCTGGGCGCAGGCCCTGGCTCTTCTCCACTGGAGCACTCCATGCCCTTCACTTCCCCATAGTCCTCCCGTGGCCTAGGGACCCCTCACTCCTCCGCCCTCCCTGTCACCTGTGCAGAACCTCGTCACCTGTGCAGAACCTCGTTGCTGTTGAGGATTTGGTCACTCAGCAGGAGCTCATGGAGTGCCTGCACCATGTCAGGTGCGGGGGCCGATCAGAAGCCACATGTGGGCTCCGGTCAAGGACACCAGCCACTGTCATTACTGTCATTCGATCCTCCTCTTGGCATCTCTGGGGCATTTGCTGCCCCCGTCAGCATTCACTTTGAATCACTTTGCTCACTTGGCTTCCGGGCAACCCTCTGCCTGCTCCCTCCACCCGCTTCTGCCTGTCCCTCCTCTTTTTTCTGTCTGCATCCCACAGCCCATCAGCAAATCCCGCCAGCCCCACCGTCATGGATCCAGTTGGACCGCTCCTGTCCCTGCCCCTGTCCCTGCTCCTGCCCCGGGTTCCTGCCTCCCTGGTGCAGACGAGGCTGCGCCCATGGCCGGCGGGCGCCATCCTAGCCTCCGCCTCGCTCCCTCTGGTCTGCACTCTGCGGGGCAGCTGCAGCGGGTCTCTGGGCCAAGGTGAAGGCCGGCAAACGACAGGATTGGGCCCTGCTCACCATGGAGGGTGCTCTCTGACCTCGAGGGCCAGCAGAGGGTCCCCAGGACTGCGTGGACGTGAAAGTGGATGCGCTCGGCTTGCTGTTTTGAGTTCATGAATCAGTTCAAAGCAGCTGAGCTCTAAGACCCCGTATCTGTGTGCCGGTCTGTCTGTCTGTCCTCTATCTAATTGCACTGGCAGGTGGCTGGAGAAGCCGCTGTGGCCATGGCCCGTCCGTTGCCCACTGAGCAGTGGAACTGGGTGCGTTGTAAACAGCGTCTGGCTGGGCCTCTTGTTCCCTTCCCCTGGGCTTTGTCCCTGTGCCAACTGGCTGTCGCCTGCCCTGACGATGTGGCTTCAGAAGCACTTGTGGTCTCTGGTGCCCTTGCTTTTTTAACCGAGTACTCCGCCTTTCTCGTGTTTGACCTGCAAACAGAATCTGAGTACCTTCATCAGCGCGGCCAGCAAGTTTGCCCAGCTGCAGTACCTGTGGAAGACCCGGGACTCGGGGGCCGTGAGCGCCCTCACCTGGAGCCTCGCCTCCTACACCTGCGCCAGTAAGAGCGGGAGGCCGGGGGAGGGGCCGCTGAAGTTTGTGACCTTGGTGTCCACCTGGTACCTTCCCACAAGCTTTAATCCTTTGCACGTAGCTGTTCACATAGAACCTCCAAGTGGACAGTTAGTGACCCTGATGTCATGCAGATCACCTTCCGTTCTCTGCAAGATGTGTATTCCAGCTGCTAAAAAAAAAGTAAAAGCCCACCTTTCTCCAAAAATCTGGCCTAGTGTCCACCATCCTCTCTTATTCTTTGAAAAGCATCAAGAGGTTGATTAGGTTGAATCCACTAACTTGTTTTATAAACACGAATCTTTTTTTTTTAGATTTTATTTATTTATTTGACAGAGATCACAAGTAGGCAGAGAGGCAGGCAGAGAGAGAGAAGGAAGCAGGCTCCCCACGGAGCAGAGAGCCTGACGCAGGGCTTGATCCCAGAACCCTGGGATCGTGACCCGAGCCGAAGGTAGAGGCTTTAACCCACTGAGCCACCCAGGCGCCCCTATAAACACGAATCTTTATGACGTAACAGATTACAGAGCTGAAAGTCACACGCTGACCTGAGAATGAATATAATTTGCCGCCGTGAGTTTTTCTGGAGCCATATTGCTGGGTCTCAGGTTCAGAATTTCCACTGTTCGGAACTACCTAAAACACATATACGCTATTTTAGTAGAAACATATTTTAAATTCAAAGCTATCACATTAACTAGGCTTATTACTTTTAGATCTTTGAATTCTACTTCATACTACTTCTGTGTCCTAAAGGACCGATGTCTCCATTAAGGGTTGATGGAAAGGGTCTTTGTGTCCCGAGTTTTTTAAAATGAAGGCGTCTTGAGTTTTATTTTCCGCTTTAAAATGAAGTGTTACGACATGTTGAAGTATATGTATGGTTTCTGGAATTGCTAATTAGGTATATTACTTATTAGCTCCCTAATTTTACCTTGGGGAATTTTCTTGAAGTGCTTATTCGAGTTTCTTGTAGGAAATCTTCAGAGATCAGGTAGTACATTTCCATCTCTCTTGCACGGCCATCTATGCGTAACGAGTACTTGAATACACACTGAAAAGACGACACATAACCCGGCCATTAGAACTGGTTTCCAGTCTAATTTCCTAAATGCGCGACGTGGGAGGGGGAGGGAAAGCTTCGTGTGGGTTGGTTTGGGTTCGGACAGGCAGGCCTGGGGTTCTAGCTAGCATTCTGCACCCCCCCACCCCACGTCTCCCGCATTTGTCTACTTAACGCCCATACTCCAGTTTCCTGTGTTCACGAAGTCACCGGAAAAATGAATTGAACCGAACGGCTCTATATAGACCCTGAGGAAAATCATGCCTTTTGCTGGGCCTCAGTCTCCTTTACCTAGAACATTACCTGGAACAGAAGGGGGTAGAGTTCAGTCATTTAAAAACATTGTTTTCGCTAGTGGGAGCCTTCATTTAAATGAAATCTTACCAGAAGCCCCTTGTGTAAATGAGATTTTCAAAACTCACTTTTTGGGGGTGGGGGGGGGCTGGCACACACAATGGGCTCAGCTTCTCCCTGCCTCCCTGGGTAGCACTGACTTACCTACTAGACCCTACCTCTGCTCGTATGAGCAGCTTCAAAACCACTGGGCGAGGACGCATGGCTGGATTTGAGCGGTTTGATAAAATACAGAATGGATTTAGTATTCTGCACTACGAGAACCTTTTTTTTTTTTTTAAGATTTTATTTATTTGACAAGGAGAGAGAGATCTCAAGTAGGCAGAGAGGCAGGCAGAAAGAGAGGGGGAGGCAGGCTCCCCGCCAAGCAGAGAGCCCGATGTGGGGCTCGATCCCAGGACCCCGAGATCATGACCTGAGCCGAAGGCAGAGGCTTAACCCACTAAGCCACCCAGGTGCCCCCAAAAACTTTTTTTTAACCAAGATCAGTTAGCATATTGTCCTGTATTGAAAAACGGAAAGACATTAGCTAAATACCAAGATGCCTGGAGAAGCAAGTTGATATTGCTGAATGTTTTTTCTTTTACAGCAAGAATAATAACAACTTTAATGACCACCAGTGACCTTACAAGTGAGTATCCACTTTTTTGGACTGTGTGCCCTTTGTGCCTGCTTCATTTGTAAACTGTCTTAGGGTTTCACAGACCAGCTTGCTCCCCCGTACGGTGAGAGGCCAGCAAGTTTACTCCTGGGCGTCAGTCCCCACTTCCGGGACTGAGCGTCTGCGTCTTGTAGGGCCTGGGATAGAACGTGCAGCACAAAGTCGTAGAGTCCTATCCTCGTGGAACCTCCGCTCCAGCAGTGGATGAGAGGGACAGTGATGTCAACACGACTAATGACTGAAGGATGCTGGGAAACGTGTTGTAGAAGAGTAGGACGGGGGAATCTGAGCGAGCCGGAGGGCCCTGGAGCGGCAAATTTGGAAGAGTGAGATCGGGAGAAGGGGAGGAGACCGTGACAGAGTGGCCTGCGTGAGGGTGGTGAGCAGGGGACACATGGCTTAGCCACGGAGAGCGAATGGGAGCTCTGGGATGAGTGTGAAGACGGGGTCTACTGAGCTGACAATCGTTTGACCCCTACATCCTTGTTGTTTTTTTAAAGGGGGGAAATACTTGGGTTGACATTTAAAGAATTTAATGATTCCTTCGTCTGTTTTCCACTCCCAAGTTGAGCATACGTATTTTTGGGAAATGATCAAAACAAATGATGTCGCCTGTTGTATGAAGACTAGAAGTAGGTCCCTGGCACATAGGCCGTTTACAGAGCATCATCACTGTTATTTGAGAAATCTCGTACGGAGCAGTGGGGCATAGGTGTGTCCCTTCGCGGAGGCTGTATCTGCGGCTCAGACACCGTCTGCCAGTTCTGAGAGACACGAGAAAGTATTCTGGTCAAATGATAAACTTGGGTCTGATGGGAGAAGGGAGAGACAGGTCTCGGTCCTCTCCAGAGGACCCGAAGCACTCTCCGTCTGCGTAGAAGAGTCAGACTGTAAGTAACGAGCAAGATAGACCCACATATTCAGAGTCTGGAAGATGGAGAACGTTCTAGTTGTAGTTTGCTTCGTATTTAAAGTGGCGGCTGTTCCTGAATGTGATCAGTGTATCTGGGGATAATCGTTAACAGTCAGTCTAGCTGACATCCCACAGATTTTTACAACCACAAAGACACATTAAATCTGATAAATCTTGGTCATCAGGAGAGAGTTCATCAAGTCACTTATGGTAGAAGTATTTAGAACCGAGGTTGTTCAGTACCTCTCATGATGTAGAGTTTCAGGTTTCACTGGGCGGGCTGAGCAGGGGCTAAGTTCCCACTTGGAGCAGGAAGTGCTTTTGTTTTAGAACGTGAGAACAGTACTTGTTAACACGTACCTTTCTTCTTGGTGGACTTCAGTTCTCGTGCGGTTTGTGATCATGCTTGCTTTGAACCTGTGGGTGACAGCCACAGTGCTCCGCTACAGGACGGCGGCCGTGAAGGCTGAATGATGGATGTGTTGCTCCGACCAAAGCGGATTCCTAACAACTGACCCAAAGGGCAGAATCAGCGCACTGCTGCATCAAGGTCTTCTGTAAGTTTAGCCAGTTGTTTCAGAAACTCTGAAGCCAGAGGTGTTTTAGACATGAGCCCTTTAGACACTTGTTTAGAAATGTTGATTCCCTCCTTCTCCTTGGCATCAGGAGGTGGAGGGAGGCAGGGCTCCGACACCTGCAGGCTGAGCAATATCACGATTCAGTTCTCTCCAAAGAGCTAACGACATCTGGTTTTCAGCTTTCGGAATCTTGTAAGGAATAAATCCTCCTCTCCATGGCACACGTGGTTATGAATGGAGTGGGATTTTTCTCAAAGTCAGACGTGGAAGTGTGGTACATTACTAAGGTTCACTTTCTGGGACTGTTTAATTATCATATAGATTTAACAGGCTGGCCTTACTGTATCAGAATTCATATGTACCTCCTTAGGCTATGGTAAGGATATTGAGGCAAGCAAAAATGGCTTGAGTTCCTATACCAAAGTTAGTCCTTTAGTTTTCATTTGGTGCCTTTAAGTAATTCCTTAAGGAAAGGTACTGTTAGCTGCCATCTTTGCTTAGGATGAGGCAGTCCCAGTGAACTTTCTGATTCAAGCATAACGCTGCCACTTTTAGAAGGGTCACACCTTTAGAAAAAACACATCTTGTCCATTAATACCTACAGTAAAAGGGTATTGCTGGGTTCTGGCAAGTACTTACGGACTTCATTCTGTCTTATTCTAAATACGATGTCAAGATTACTGGACATTGCATTTTATTAAAACTCTTTCCTTTTATAATGAATGGCATAGTAAGTTGGTGATGCTTATTAGAAAATGTTTTAGTTTCCTATGTAAAACAAACTTTTATATTCTGAACTCCGCTGAGGCTTAAAACTGTCAGGTTTTTGATGGGATTAGTTTTAAGTTACGTAAAATGCTCTTTTAAAAATATAAACTGTGGTTGATGTTTTAGAACTATTGCTTGGAACCAGCAGGAAGAGAAACGTGGTATACAAAGATAAATAAAAAATCATTCATTCTGTAGCTTTTACAATCATAGTTGTCCTCTTTATTTTTTTGAAGATTTCTTTGAGGGAGAGCAAGCGCACACATAGGTGGAGGGGCAGAGGAAGAGGGAGAGGAATCCCAGCAGATTCCCTGTTTAGCATGGAGCCTGACTCAGGGCTTGACCTCACGACTCTGAGGTCATGACCTGAGCCAAAATCAGGAGTCAGAGGCTCAACCCACTGAGCCACCCAGGCGCCCCTATGTTAAAGCAAGCTGTATTCCCAACATGGGGCTCGAACTCATGATTCTGAGATTGAGTCACACACTCTACTAACTGAGCCAGCCAGGTGCCCCTCACACTTGTCATTTAAAAAAAATCCAAGTGAATCTTTTTTTTGTATGCAATTATAATCTAACCATTAGTATAATACAAATGATGTGATTTTTGAGTCCAACAAATATTTAATTTAAATATACTTTTTAGGGGCACCTGGGTGGCTCAGTGGGTTAAAGCCTCTGCCTTCGGCTCAGGTCATGATCTCAGGGTCCTGGGATCAAGCCCCGCATTGGACTCTCTGCTCAGCGGGGAGCCTGCTTCCTCCTCTCTCCCTGCCTGCCTCTCTGCCTACTTGTGATCTCTGTCAAATAAATAAAATCTTTAAATATATATATACACATATATTTATTTTTTAATTAGAACTTTATCATTGCTTAAAGCTTCTCCCTTAAGAACATACTATCTTAGGTGAAGAGTTCCCATTTTTCCTTTTCAGAAGAAAAGGGAACAAATATTTGAACCATTCCAGATATCCTACATCATACTTAACCCTACAATTATGTAATAAAACAGTCTCAATTTTACAAATGATGAGAACACTGAAGCCCAGAGGGAGTAGCCTGTCCCAGATCTGATAGCCAGTAAATGTTCTAAATAAGAACCCACTGATTACCAAAGAAATGCCTCCTCGAAAACCACCTCTTAGCACGATGGTTCTGACGAAACAGGCACCCTATGTCTTTTCCTTATCCTGGACACTCAAGATGCTTAGATTTGCACGTCCCTTAAAATATCTGAATCAAATCAGCAAGACTCCTTGTTGAAATCCCATTTTGTATTTCTCCATGGGCTAAATGACAGGATGGAACATTCACAAGTCTGTACCCTTGGTTATGATTTGTTTTGCTATACCTATCAAGTGAGGAAGACAAAATTTTAGGGGATAAATTTTAGGAGGGTGCAGCATTCCAGGACTATTCACAGTAAGAGTATGAAAAAGCTTATGTCTTAATTTCTTTTATTTAATTTTTTAATATAAAAAGCAGGCATAAAATACAATTACATTACTACAAAGATGCAACAAAATTTTTTTAAAAATCGGGTACGATTTTTGTTCAACGGGGACAGCTGATCAAATAGTTATGATTATCTAAACCATGCAGTTCATAACTTATTACAATTCCAAACAGAACTCATTATTATGGGGAAGGGAATCGAGGACAGGCCCCCAAGCATAAGATCCAGCACTGTCACACAGTGCCTGTTTTCAAAGTGCTTTATGAATCAACTATGGTTATCTTCACGCCAGAAGGAAACTGCAGCCTTCTTCCAGGGGAGGAGTCGTGAGTCAGTAGCAGGGTCAACAAAGACTGAGAAACTCAGAAGTGACTTGCTCTCATAGAATATTAAACATGTTATTTAAAGCATGTTTCAATAAGGTAATAGAGTGTCTAAGTTTCTCTATTTTACCATGAGAATCCTGTAAGAATAGATTAACAGCAGCAGCAAAACTTCTTAAATTGTGGTTTGGCAACCTAGAGTATTTCTTTTTGAGGATCTACAGATAAACTGATACAAAGGACATCCTTCTTCAGAGCCCTATTTGTGACTCTAGCCTAGGTTAGTTTTAAAAACACTAACCTTATTTTAGATTTCTTGGTATCCTTTAGTTAGCTAAAGGCATTTAAAATTTTCAGATAGATTTTTTTTTTAAATCTTGCTTCTAGATAGCATATTTTAGTTTTCAAAAATTCACTATACATTAATTTTTAACAGTAATACCGGCACCAGTTTTCCTTCTACTTCTGTTTTGCTATCCCCACTAAACAAAAGTAAAAAAAATCCAACTAAGAAAATCCCAGTATTCACTACTTCTTAGTTATCAATAGGAGGTATTTATGGCTCTAGGAGAAATCAGGTGTGAAGAAGTAAGCAACTTTTGGTCTTTATCTGGGAACCTTTGGAACCTCAAGAAAAAGAGAAGGTGGCACAAAATCAGGTTGTTAAACCAAGTTAACATTATATTTAATGAGTGTTGGGAAGAGAACATTTGGATGGATGTATGCACTCATGTATGTACATAAAACCAGCAACAGGGTAAAAAGCAAATTCCTACCCAAGGTCAGAATTCTTATTAGGCGCATTTCCATTAGCAGGAGAAACAACCTTATCAACCCTTGTGTTAAACCATATAATGTGAAGAATCTCCATGGGAGAGATTTTTTTCACCCCCTAGAATACTTTTTCCCCAAAAAACTTCACATTAATTTTCCTTGTAGAGTTGCATCACACCATGATTCTCCATATTCTCTAATATATACAGCATTCAAAATTTAACTTTTGCCATTTTTACTCAAATATTTCAATTACTCATGTGTAAACTTCAAATTATTTCACCTTAATAAAGTTTATTAAAAATATATATATATATATACTCTCCAATTCAGAATAATATGATAGAACCTCCCATAGTGTAACAAAATCTTTATATAAAATATTAATTCAGTCTCCTTTTAACAAGTCTAATGAATGGAAATATTTATTCTATATAAATTTTATATATTTTTCATTTTAAAATCTTACTTAAAAAAAAAAAAAAAAAGCTGTGCCCCCCAAACCAGAACTGCAGAACATCCCTGTGAGGGAAGTGGCATGCGCCTCTGGTCTTAGCACAGACACATGGAAGAGTGCAGGCGGGATAATGACAGAATAACAAGATTCAGTTTTAGTACATCAGTAGGCCAAAGGCCACTCTTCAGTTTCCACAACAGTATCTATATTTTGGGGGTCTAGCTCTTTAAACATTTCTACACTGATCCCAGAGGGAATCAATGAAAAGTGTCTACTTCCTTCATTGGTTTATTAGATGACATATTTCAGTATCACACCAAACCCTGTGTATGTGTATATATAAAGAGACCGATAAAAGACTACGTAATTTTTTTCAACTTGATGTTTAACACTAATGCATACTGTAGCAGTATAAAACACATTTTTCTGGGATAATGAGAAATCTAGCAGAAATGGTCCTGCATAACCTATTAACTTTAACATCCTTTAAAAAAATAAAAATCAGGAGCCTCTGAGGCTACTTCTTCCCGTCGCCAGTTTTCTTAACCCAATCCTGAAATATTGCCATTACACAGTTATGTGTTTGAGGGATCACATTTAAATATTTAAAATATATCTACAGTATGTCTTAGTTTTCTTTATATTTGAGATAATCTTAGAATCTTGAGTGTGAAAATGTAAAAACAGTCACAAATGTCTCTACTGGAAATAAAAACACATCTAGGGTAGCCAGCAAATTCAAAGCAAAGAAAACAATTGATAGCCACACACTAATACTGAGGTCTGTATGAAGACTGGGATGAATTAATAGATATACATAAAAGATATATTAGTTCCAATAGTATCCATTATTGTTTCTATCACCAATACTTAAAAAAAATCTGTTATACAATCAAAATAGGCTGACATTGAGAACTATTACATGTAAAAATAGTGCACTATTTTTTCTTTTGCAACACGAATTTGCATCCTAAGAGCTGGTAAACACTTTTTTTCAAAATACAGAAAAGGGTGAGACTTTTAAAAAAAATTAAATTAAGGCATTCAAAATGGGAAAAGTTGCCTATCATGAAGCATTAGGAAATTGATACAATTAACATCAAACTGCCGTTACAGTAACTGCTTAAACATGAACATGCAGCTTCCACAGGGTATACACAAGGGATACAAACTCCAACATTATGGCTTTATACAAGTGCATAGTTGCAACCGCAGGAAGTTATGATATCTGATTTATGTGTATAAAAAATAAAATGGGGCATCTGAAGAACCCTCTTGCAGTATTACAGTACTATATATATCTGTGTGTGTGTGTGTGTGCGCGCATATGCATGTACAGAGACACACACGTATATACGCACACACACAGTCTAATGGTCACTTCTTAAAAGATGCAGTCTCGATCACTGTAGTGGAATCCATTCCCAGACTCTTCTGGTAAATGTGCTGGTGAAATCTCTCTGCTGAGGCTGAAAAGATGATTTCTTTCAACTTTAACTCTTCTCAATCCTTTTGCGCAATGTAGTGTGAGCAATTGCCAAGAGAGCGTTATGGAACAGGTTTGGAAGAGTTGCATATAATATTCTTATTCTATTAACCAATCATTGTTGGTTCAACTTGCTGCTCCAAAGGAGCCCAGAAAATCTCCAAGATTTATAATTTATATTGCAGGAATAAAGGGAAATATATATGTATATGTATGTATGTATATGTGTGAGTATCAGTCTCTCAGGAAAATATAGCTTTTTAAGAAATTTTGGGCCATCATATTTCAGTCCTGTTTTAACTGGAAGAATATGATCTCCTTGAATAATGACTGCATTCATAGAAGGCAGCTAGCTAGAAAAAAAAAGGAAAAACAAAGTTAGTTGGACACAGTAAAAAAATTTAAGAGATTGTTAAATTCTTTAAAAAAGCATTCCATTTATATAATTAATCTATATAGTCTTCCAACTCCTACACTTTTAACACCTAAATCATGCATAAACATATTTACTATATTACTTTTCTAATTTTCAGGTACATGCAATTATATTCTTCTATTTTCCTATATTTTCTATAAACATGACCACACAAGTTTTAATAAGGTTAACTGGCTCTTAGGGTTAGATGATACATTGCTGAGTAACTCAAGTGCATGTAAGTCTGACTTGGAAATTAACTAGCTGCCTCATGGAGCTCAAAGAACAATGGGCTTAGGGACCAGGTTCTACTTGACTGTTCGACTCTTAACCACATTTTAAAAAATCTCTGAAATGGCAACAAACACACTGTTGTAGTAAAAATGCTCTATAAATCTTGGTTATAAATACCTCCCAATAATACATGATTTAAGTCTATTTTTGCAATATGCTTACTTAGGTTAAGATAGACATTACTTCTTTTAAATCCATTTTGTATAAAAGGTTTGACCATGAGGTTCGATTTTCCTTCAGATCTCCTTTAGTCACGGTTAACCAAAGTATTTATGTATTTTACAAGCACAAGAACTTTCACAGCACATCAGCAGCATTCTTCAGCAAGAGTAACATCAACTTGTCGGAAAGCAAACATCTCACGGCATCACAAAGAAAAGCCAAATCAGAAACAGTATTTCACAGCACTTATTAGACTTACAAAGTGTTTACGGTTTCAATTCTTGCACGTTAGAGAGAAGGAAGGAGGAGGGAAGGAGGGATAGAGGGAGGAAGGAATCCCATGCTATGTTCACAAACTAATATAGTTGTAGGAACTTGAAAACATTGTAAATTTTACTTCTCTGAATATGCTTCTTTGGAATGAACAAAAAGTACCAGAATTAGCTTCTTTTGTTATTTGTGCATGTTTCATTCCTAAGATTAAAAATTGTAATTCCAACTGTATTGAAAATATATAGCCAATAAAGATTCTGAACATAGCATTTCACTTTTACAACTTAACATGAAAATTTCAGTTAGAAACTTTTCTGAAAACTACTTTTCAAATACATACTATTAAAAACAACTTAACAAACTTTCAAGACTAGTCAAAAACAATGAAAACCCAAGTGCAAATCACATGCACTACTTGGAAATACTAACTCATTTTTCATTTTTTGATTTACCCCATTTATTTCTTCAGAAATCAAAAACATCGTCATCATCATCACCACCAACATCATCATCAAATGACCAATCCCAGTCTTTAAATGCCAAATCAAGCAATCTGCAATAGGAGGTTTGCAAATTCACATTCTAGCACTCTTTAGAAATGGCAGCTTAATATGATATCTAGAAATCACACTTTGTGCTGTGAAGATTTTAACTCTTCCTTCATCCAAAACAATATAGCCAAAATTAAGATGGTAGCACACAGGGAGATCTTCTTTCTCTTTTTATGTGAGTGCATATAACATTAGCCAGGTCTGATTTCTAGAATACCAGAGACCTGAAGACAGGTAATATTTGAGGTAAGATATGAGCTTTTCCCCACTGGGCCCAGATGAAGATGTAACCATCCTGATGCCCACTTTGATTTGTACCAAAGCTCAACATTTGTCAACATTTCCTTTGCAAAAGGACCCAGATGGCCAGCTCACATTTTTCTAGAACAGTACCACAAGTCCCAGTTTAAAGAGGGACTAATACTAAGAATGTAGGTTTCTTAATTCTAACTGGACACCATATGCTCAATGAGTCACCAACAGTGATGCTCTCCATGAAAAACCATAACTGAAGAGAAAAATCACAGGTATATAAGCATTATTAGCAGCTTATCTTGGCTGAATAAAGTGGACTTAGAGCAGGGGTGTATGTTTTTTTTTTCTTTCCAATCCAAACATCTAATATTGCTATCATCTTTATTTTAAAAAATAGGTTAACTTTTTCATTGTTTTAACTGTGAGGTTCATGAATCAACTTACGCCAAGGAACTCATTTAGTCCCCCAAATCTCATTTGTGACCTCAATCTTAAAGTCGGTTCTTAGGGCGCCTGGGTGGCTCAGTCAGTTAAGCGTCTGCCTTTGGCTCGACTCTTGATCCTGGAGTTCTGGGATTGAATCCTGCATTGAGCTCCCTGGTCAGCAGGAAGTCTGCTTCTCCTTCTCCCTCTGCCCTTCCTCTTTCTCCTTTTTTCTCTCTCTCCCAAATAAATATAATCTTAAAAAAAAAAAAAAAAGTTGCTTCTTAAACTTTATGTTGTTTACTCAATGCTACTTATAATGTATATACCAGGCATTATCCCAAGAGATTCTGATATAACTGGACTGAAGGGCAATTGAAGGGCAATTGGAGGCAAGTACCTGCATTTTTTTTTTAAAGATTTTTATTTATTTATTTGAGAGAGAGAGAGCATAAGCAGGGGAAGAGGGAGAGGGAGAAGCAAGCTCCCAGCAGCCGATGTGGGGCTCGATCCCAGGACTCTGGGATCATGACCTGAGCCAAAGGAAGATGTGTAACTGACTGAGTCACCCAGGAGCCCCAAGTATCTACATTTTTTAATAAAAAATCGGAAGTGAATTCTAATGCATCTGGTTGACTTTGGTAATCACTGACAGTATGTTGATAGATGGTTACCCTAAGTGAAAAGAAATGAACCAAATCAAATTACTCTATTTCAAAATGTGCTGAATGTAGAATATTTGAGAAAATGCACAAAGATAAATTACTCACTTAAACACACTTCACATTTTTCTAGGCTTACACAGACAGTAAGTTGTAGCGAAGGTACAACTTGGGACATTGAGATCAGTGGGCCATCCTGGGTGTTTAAGCCCCAATTTTGAGAAATCTGCATTTCCTACCCTTCTGAAACCTTTGAAGTGTTTGTGAAGTGTGCACTCGTGTCACAGTCTTCAAATTCTAGAAGTCTGGTCACTAGGCTGTTAGTACAATGCCCAAGAGTCTTCCCTTAAAGCTCCCTCAGCCCTTGCCAGTCAGTCATCTAATTCTCATTCCAAGGTGAGAAAGCTTTCTCGGACTTAGTTTCAGTACATTAGTGAAGGAGCTCATTAAGGCAACACACACCAATCTCTTGCTGAAAGACTTCTATCCGAAGAACAAAATAAAAACTCCCACAGCACAGTATACTGGGTCTTTTTCAATCTGGTTCAACGCTTTCTCTCCAGGGACATCATCTGCCATTCCCAGTCATTACCCTCTCCCCACTCTAACCCAATACAATGTTACAAACACATAACACTGAAGTAATTCTGACAACTCAGTACCTCCGCACATAACATTTTGCCTACCATTGTCTTTTCCCATATTTCTTTGCCTGGAAAATTACTGAACCTCCCTTTTTAGTGAGCTTTCTTGATGCCCTCAGGCAGAATTCTCCATGTTTTCCTTTGTTCCCCTGTAACACTCACTCACTTCTATTATAAATAACATTTTAAAAAGTACCATAACTATCTGTTTGATTTTCCATCTCCTCCATTTACTTGATCAGTGGGTACACACTGCAGGCCTGGGAAACTTACTGCCAAAGACTGCTTTGGAAAGGAGCATTAGAACTTTGAGTTCTGCTAGAAGTACGTGACACTGCCTGTTGCTTTACATGCCGCCAATACCAGCATTAATCTTACCAGTTTGGCAGGTTTTACATTTTACTTTTATTTTAACATCTTTGCTTAATAATCAAGTTGACCAGGGCGCCTGGGTGGTTCAGTTGTTAAATGTATGCCTTCAGCTTAGGTCATGATCTCAGGGTCCTGGGATGGAACCCCGCACTGGGCTCTCTGCTCTGCAGGAAGCCTGCTTCTCCCTCTCTGACTCCCCCCGTTTGTGTTCCCTCTCTCGCTGTATCTCTCTCTGTCAAATAAATAAAATCTTTAAAAAATTATTAAAAATTTTTTTAAAAAATCAAGTTGACCACTTTTACATATTTATAGTAATGCTGGCATGTTCCTCACTGATTTTTATATTGGGAAGAGGCAATCATATAAATGATTTATATAAGAACTCTATATAGAGAGATATAACCCATCTTTCTCATACACATTGCATATATATATATATATGTATATATATATATGTATGTATGTATATATATATATATATGGTGTTTTTAAAATTTACAAGGTTTTAATTTTAATTACAAGTAAATTTAATTTAATTTACTCCATCACTGATTTTCTTTCTTTCCTTTTACTCTTAGGAAGCTCCCGAATCCAAGATTAGATCCATATTCACCTATTTTCTTCTACGACACTTAACGGATTTATTTTTGACACTTCCAGTTGTATAAAGCTTTTTCATTTTTATCCAAATAATTAGTCTGTTAGCTTCCTATATTTATAAAATGGAAAAGAACAAAACTAAAATAATGATAACATGGGGCACCTGGGTGGCTCAGTTGGTTGAGCATCCTACTCCAGATTTCAGCTTAGGTCATGATCTCAGGGTCATGAGATCGAGCCTTGTATTGGGTGTGAGGCCTGCTTAAGATTCTCTCTCCCTCTGCCCAACCCACCCCCCTCATAAATAAAATGATGATAACATAAGAGCTCCTCTCACCCTTAAATTTTAACTGTGTTGGCAATGCTTTATTTCTTAAAACTGGGCAAATGAGCATTTGTTGCATTTTTGCTTTATACTTTTCTGTGTGGCTTAAATACTGCATTTTAAAGAAGAACTTTAAAAGAAAAATAATTAAAGGGAAATGCCCTCAGCAAATACCAGCATTCTGTGTCCCACTTTGGAACAGACTAAGGATCTCTCCAAACTATCTTTATCACAAATCAACATTATATTCACAAATTTTCTGCCTTTCCAGCTTTTTTTTTTTTTTTATTCAAAATTACCAAGAAAACATACCTTTGGAATAGGATTTCTACACATTATGTTTTATAAGCTGTCAATTAACTCATTTCTACTCCTATCACCGTGAGGCAGTGCAGGATTACGACTGGGGTTGCAGGAGCTGGAACTAGACTATCTAGATCTGAACTCACGGCTTTGTTGCTTATTTGGTATGTGATCTCAGAAACATGGTGCTTCTATGCCTTAGTCTCCATGTCTGTTAAATGGAGACATGAATAGCTAAATCACAGGGTGGTTATGAGGATAAATAGTTTAGTACACTTAAAGCTCACAGACAAGTGCCTGGCATACATAGTAGCTAACGCTTATTTAACTATCACTTCCCTACAGAAAAAGGGGATTACTGCAAAGAGTTAAAAGGGAGAATCAGAACCAGGAATGCCACAAAAGCGAAAAGAAAAAAAATGTAATGGTGTAGTCAGTAACAAAGACAAACACTGAGGAAAAGTTTAAAAAAAAAAATCAGATGATTATTTATAGGTTTTATGTTTTAGTGCATATATAAATACATTTGATGATATTGATAATGTCTAACAAAGCCAAACATTTGTCTTAAGAAAGACAGCATGCGAGTTAGTTCAACTAAAGCTAGATTACACAAAGAGCTAGAAATTAAATTATGGCTGATATCGACCAGAAATGCTGTTTCCTAGGTGTTCCTGAATGATCCTTTCACAGCTCTACCTGTCTACTGGAATATTATAAATTAGTGGAACATCAAAGGCCTTCAAGTCCAATGCTTGCCGCCCCTCCAGAGCTGTGCTGCTCACTGTCTGACGACCTACACGTGGCAGATTGAGGAGGGCACTCTTTCCCACTATCACCAAGTAGTCACCTGAATCAGGTACTAACACTGTTGGTGACAGGGCATTTATTTATCTATTCTAGAGCAAACCAAGTCTTCCAATTTTGGAAATCTCTGACTGCCCGATACTTTTCCCTTGCTGAGTTACAAATGTGTTTCTCTGCTTGGTTCTTGTTCTAATACATCACCTACAGAAAAGTCCCCTAAATCTTTACTGCTGTTTACCATCTCCCATCCTTCCAAACAATTTCTTCAGAAGCTAAACATCCTTAGTTCCTTCACTGACTCCACATGTTAACACTTTCAAATGATCCATTAGTCCCTCTGTTATTCTCGTCTGTATATCCTCCAATTGTGCATACTACTCTTAAAATGTGACACTCAAAACGAAAGGCAAACTTTAGGCTGATTCATGTAAGACAGAGACAGATACAATTTTCTGAGTTAATGAAGCAATGGAGTCATAGATATTAAAGATGATGGAAATGACGCTGCAGACACATAATAAGATACAAAATTGCATCTTAAATGTGCCCATCTTTATGCTTAAAATTTCAGAGCATATTAGACCAAAAACATTCACAAAAATACCCTATACATTTTATAGTCAGTTTTGATATTAGTTTTATCTACATGCAAAGTTGTGAGAGAAAGAAATCCCTATTACTTACTGTTGCTATGCAAAATGTATTAAAAAATCAATGAAGAATGATTCGAAGGGCAGGGCCAGAACTAAAAACAAAAAGCAACAAAAATAAAAAGTAAATGTGCCTCTAAATAGACCAAAATGCCAAAGTGGGGAAGAAGGGAATAATCAAGTATTTATAAGTCAGTGAACATGAAAACTGTTATGTAACTGAAAACATGCCTCACATTAGTCTGGAATCTGCTTCATTAATGAATTCTATGTGTTATCACAGGTAGTGAAATCATTAATTTATCAAATAGTAACAGAGTAAAATATATGAAAAGAGTGGAGTTCTTATAGTCCTGAATCTGAAATTATTTGCCCTTCTAGAGTCTCAATCAAAAAGAAAGATAATAATACCTATCTATTCTGCTCTACAGGAATGTTTTAAAGACTAAATGACAGAATATGCAGGAAGCTGAATGAGAGAACAGATTACGGAAGCACTCTGGAAGCTGTACAGCACTAGACAGTGTAAGCTATTTCAATAGCATAACATCTATGCATTAATAGTTCTACAATATTAAAAACAAAAACTTAATTTTTAGATGTTTTGCGCATGGCACATGGAATGACCTTCAGTGTCTCTGTATGGAGTTTCTTCAGCTTAATTACTATCATATAATCACTAATTTTATAGTATTTAGTTTTCTCATACCTCACAGAAAAATTCAACATTTTCACTGCTGAAACAGCAATTCTACCTTTGTCATTCTAAATTATTTCCTTGAGATAACAGTTTCAAGAAAAGTTTCATATTAGATGTTTGTGGTTAGAATGAAAAGATTTCTGATAATACAGCCAATGCACATCATTATTCATATACTGAAGGTCCTGTGTTAGGGAACAAAAAGGATATCTGAAATTAGATAACTGACCATATAGACTTTACCCTTTAGCTAACTAACCAAATTTTCATGGTCATTTCAGTGAATAGCAATATTTACAAATGCCATAGTAGCTAGTAAGCCAAGAAATGGTTATTCTGCATCAAGAATGAAAGGACTATAATGTAGCCATATGAAAACAGTTCCACCAAAACATTTTGTGCATTCACCATTATCTCAGAATCTATTCCCTAGTCCCAACTCTGCCTCAAATACAAGGAATGTCCACAAGGAATGCAGTTAATATCTGCATTTTTAAGATTGATCTCTGTTGCTCTAAGTCAGAAGCAAGTATTATTCTAAACTTGCAGATGTGAATTAAGACTTAAGAAGATTTCGGTCCTGCATACCAAGTCATCTAACATAAAAGAGGTTAACAGGTTTGCAATACTAAACACAACGTGTGCACCTGATGCTTATAGGTCTGTGTGCACACTGTCTACTAAACCATTAGTCAGTGTGCTTCTAAAAATCTTAAAATATTATGTTTTTATAGTTAAAGATGACAAAAATGAACCCTTTATATATTTTTGGTTGAATTTAATATATATGTGTGATTTAGTAAACAAATCTGTACTACATTCAACTAAATCAATGAATAAGACATACACATTGAAACAGTTTCAAACATTTGGTATTCCATGGATCGTTGACATACCGAGCAAAGGAACACTACAATTAGGAAAGCTTGCAGCTGAACACAAATAGCAAAATACTAAAAAAGACATAAATTTTTAATCACATTTTGATTTATTACCTTGGTTTGTTAGGGGCAAGCTGTCGACTTGGCCGTCTAATAGACTGGTTTTGTTGTATCTTCATCGAAGTTCGAGGAGATGACCGTGCAAAAGGGTCTGGAGCTGGAGGCTTTTTAGGGATCTTTTTCACCAACCGACTAACCCATTTCTGCTGCTCTTCTGTAGAATTTGCTAACAACAACAGGTTCTTTGCCGTTGAGATATCATAATAAACTATAAAGAAATATTTGAAAAAAAATTAGTATGTCTAAATTCATCTGAACATAAATGATGAGGCAAGTAATTTATTATTTACCTTTGCAAGGCGCTATGATCTCCTCCTTTTTGTCCATGTGATCTTTATGACATTTAATATGGCAGCGCCGGCACTCTAAAGCAGGAGGAGGTTTAAACATATGCCACAATGGCTTCATACAAGCCTCACAGTTGGTTGGGAAATGATAGAGAGTAGGAATAAATTCATGTCCTTTATGGCAAATATAGTTTGATTTTTCTCCCACTGGCTCCACTGGAAATTCTTGTTCCTTCTTACTTTCTCCTTCATTGGCATACAAAATCTATAGAAAGCAAAAAAAAAATAATGAATGATTGCCAGCAGAAATTATTTTTTAAGTAGTAACAATTCTTGCAGTGTCAATAAAATAATATTAGCCTAAAACATTCAATGAGAAGAAAATGTATTTGATGTTCAAACATTAGTAGGTTCTGTCTAATCAAGAGTTTCTATGAGAAAAGTCACTGGGACAGTCACTTGGCTCACATTTCAGAAAAAAAATGCCTACTTATTTTTTCCACAATAGCTATGTTTTAGCAATTTTTTAAAAAGATTTTATTTATTTGACAGAGAGAGAGAGAATGAGAGAGAGAGCATGAGAGGAGAGAGGTCAGCTGGAGAAGCAGACATCCCACGGAGCAGGGAGCCCAATGAGGGACTCGATCCCAGGACTCCAGGATCATGACCTGAGTTGAAGGTAGTTACTTAACCAACTGAGCGACCCAGGCGCCCCAAATGACCTTTAAATGGGACTAAAATTGAAAGGTAATCTAAAGAAGGCCCAAGAATAAAGAAATTTGGTATGTCTTATCACACCAAGAACCTCAATCTAAAGGTGGAAAAAAAAAAAAAAACAAAATAAATTCAACTAACCAAAAACAAAATAAAGTTATTTACCTGAAATATCCTGGGAATTTCTTTAGCATCTGCTCTATATACATCTGTCTGTGTAACTGGTCGGACATGAAATAATTTGCTATAAAAGATTTTTAATAAAGGAATAAAATATTACCAAAGGATCAAATTACATTAGTTACCCTATACTTAGGTCAGAAGTTAAAAGCAATGACTTTGACCCATGTTAGAAGGTCAGAGGATACACTGGTCCTTTTAATTCAATCACTCCTTGAGATTTTGAATATTTCCAGGAAATCAGAAATTTTCTAGTTAGTTTCAGAGAACAACATATTAAAGACCCATAAAATAAAGATGTTTTAGCTAACTCTATATCCCAGACTTTCATCTCTATGAAGCAAATACAAGAAAATGTAACAACAGTACAGTACAAGTTATATGAGTGTATCTACATACCACAGTGAGTAATAAATAGCACTAATTTGACAAAAAAAGGTCACATAACTCTCTTATACTTTAAAAGAGAAAGGTTCTAAATATTTTAATAAAAACACTTACTCTATATCTAAAACCATGTAAGGATTAGATTGTTCTTTATCTTGTTCACTGTCATAGAAAAGAATCTTCTTACTGCTTACAATCACATACTGTTAAAGAGAGGGAGGGAAGGAATTAATGACTAAAGTTAATATGTATCTTATTTATTTTCTTTGAAAACAAATTCTACAGCAATAAAAATTATATAAAATACTTAAGTTAAATAACTTAGAAGTTCTCAATATACTCTTAGGAAAGTCTTCCTTAAAATAACATAAATTTAATTTGCATACATATTAAATAAGCAAATTGGACAGGAAGTAAATTCAAATATATTTTGGACTGACTTATCTTCAATCTAATAACACAGATAACCTTATTGGTATGGTTTCAAATGTCTGTGTCCCCCAAATTTTAATGTAAAACCCTAATACCTAATGAGATGGTGTTAGCGGGAAGGGCCTTTGGAAGGTGAATGAATAGGTCATGACAGGAGAGACCTCCTGAATGGGATTAGTGCCCTTATAACGGGGCTCCAGAGAGATCTCTAGCCCTGTCCCCCATATGAGAACACAGCAAGAAGTCTGCAATGTGAAAGAGGGCCTTCAACAGAATCCAACCATTTAGCATCCTGATCTTAACTTCCAGGCCCCGAACTGTGAGAAATAAATTTCTATTGTTCATACACTAACCAGTCTGTTTTGTTATAGCAGCCTGAAGAGACTCAGACATTTACCAAAAATGAACATCACAATATCAATAAATCATAGTAACAGAGGAAAAGAAATTATTAGGGCTTCCTATCATACCCAGAGTTGTTTTCCCACTGAAACAGCAGAACACCAAGGCCAACCAACTTTTGTTTTCCTACCACCAAAACCTATTTTATTATGATGATGATGATGATGAAAGGTTGTTTGTTTGTTTGTTTCTTCATAAAGATATACAAAATCACATCATTCCAAATCAGGAAGTACAAAGTTTTAGGTGTCTAAAAGTTCTAGTTATACGTATATCTTACGACTACAAATGTGAAATGGCTATACACAAACCAAAAGCAAAATAAAAGAACCATATTCAAAAGTACCAATTACCTTTTTAACCCATCCAAATTTCTTAGTGTTGTTTCGTACAGGTAATGAAAGCCATCCTTCTAGTCTTGATTCTATAAATAAGCAGAAGATATGAGGATAAATTTAGCAATTCTCCTAAGAAAATGCACAATTCAATAAAATTTTAATATAGAAGTCACAGAACAAATCAAATACGCCTTTCAGAATTTATCACTCTATGTTATCAAGGCTGTAATAACATTGAAGGATGAGTATAAGCAAGTTATGAAATGCCAAACAAAATCCAGGTTACAGCACATTGAAAATATATGTTCTATAACTTATAAAAAGTCAAATGCTCCCTGCTGACTAAATCCACGCATCTGCGAAGTTGAGCAGAAAAGGTACAAGAAAAAGAATCAATTCTCTATTCTCACTAGTGCACCTGTATTAGAATTCTTTATTTTTCCTTTGGAAGAGGCCTATTTATTGATATAGTGCATATGTATCGTCTTCAAAGAGAAAACATTTTAAGTGAGTAATTACATGATCAGAGAAAGTGGATGTTTTAAATGGCTAAAATAAAATGAAATAAAATTGTGTAAATTACCGATCAAATCTGGTTAGTGAATAGCAATATAACTAAAAACATTTCTAAATTCCAAAACAGCAAAATCAGTCAAATTCTAGTTCAACAAAGGAAACTGCCCGAATCCTTAGAATTTGTTCCAGTGGCATGTGATCAGTACCATTTAATGGAATAATTAGGGGCAACAAGTATTTCTGGAGGTTATTCTGCTAGTCACGTATTGAACTGTGCTGGATGCTTAACATCCATTTTCTTGAATTCTTACAACCCCACAGGAAGGCCACACAGGGATGCACCAGACTCGAGAACCTATACTCTCTCACATCAACAATCTTCCAGACTCTGTGAACAGAAACGTTGTCATTAAAAACAGCCTATATGGTGTACCTGTCTGGACACAGTCCTATACCAGCTTAAGGGACCAAATCAGATGATCTGTAACAATGAGTACATATGCCTGGGCAATGTGACAACAAGGTAAATACAGCTATTTCACTTTGCATTCAGTTAGTAAGAGACTACATTTTACCTTATATTTAACTGCTCATACACTAATTTCCTGTGGCATTTACATTAAACGTGGTTTGTACTTACACGAACTTCGTGTTAAATAGAGATTTTATATGTTTTCCATCTAGTTTCTTCATTTAAAACTCTAAGTCCTTTTAGGGCAAAGACTGGGTCAAAGTGTACTGAACTCTCTTTTAAGGCCTAACACAATGTAGCTAAAACAATGAAAACCTACATACACCTCTCAGTCTACGTGGTATTTTCTGTGCTGTCACTCTTAACATGAAACGTCAGAAAGAATTTCTCATTGGCTGAAAATGGATGACGCAGGCAATAAAACCAAATGCTCTTAAATGATATAAAGTCGACAAAATAAGTCTATCAAACGTAACAGCAACGCCATAGGACAATACCTTTAAAACTTCTTTGTTCATGCAGCATTTTCTTTTTAACTGAGGCCAGAACAATTTGTTAGAGTTAGTGAATATTAGTTAATGTTACAAAGAAAAAAAAGGGACTGAAATTAAGGGTAGCGGGGAAAACCTCAAAGGCGAACATTTTTCAGGATATCACCTGTACCGTTAGGTTCCGATGAAATAGGTAAGTAAGGCAAAGATTCTTCTTCTGAGTCAGAATCAGAGTCAAGAAGCATATGAGAACTGGAAGGCTTAGTGGCAATATTGAGAGAAGTAGAGGAACGTTGGTAGGTGAATGACATGGATTCCATAGTGCGTGATTGAGTGATATGAACTAAACACCCAACATAAAAGGAAAGGAAGTAAGAATGTGGAAAGAAGTTAAGAGAAAATAAAATGAAAATTTGAAAAAAGAGCTACCTATAATACATAAAGAGCTAATTTAAGTAACTAAATATGTGGAAATTTCTTTTGCATTCTTATCACAAGAATTTTTGTCAAAAATCAATATATAATGTAAGTTTAAATGGTTGTTTGAAGCCCACTCCAAGGAGTATGCTTTTGTCTTAAAGAAATGACAAACATTTTTCTCAGGAGCAGTCACTCTCAGTACTTAACACAATCAACTGCTTTATATTTAAGACAAAGTTTTTCAATAAAAAATAACATAAGAGGTGAAAATAAACCTGTACCTGGAAATCCATCATCTGCCTCAGCATCCCCTGGTCCACTGCCTATACTGGAACTATCCAGACCAATATGCAATGCTTGGAGCTGTGACCGCAGCTGCTCAATGTCACTATCTTTGCTGTCCAGTGTCATCTGCAGTTCAATTCGAATCTGGCTCTCTTCAGCTATTTGCTACAAGAGATTAAATTATGTTAAATTAATTGGATGCCATATACCTCATAATTTGAATTCAGTAACAATTATGAAGTAATAGAAATGTTCTATAACCAACACAATAAAATACTTAAAATACTTCTGCTCCTTAAAAATACTTCTGCTTCTTAAAAAAAGTCTTCAACGTAGAGTTCAAAAAGTATTCTTACAGCCTGCATTTCGTTCAGTTCTTTCTGATACTTGATCATCTGCTGAGTCAGTTTTTCACGTTCAGATTTAAGCTCCATATGTAGCTTTCTGTTCTCTTTCTCTTTTCTCCGCACATCAGTGTCACTACCACGCTTGACAGGTTCTTTTCGATTCATGATCTCAGCCAACTTATTCACAGCCTTAAGAACATAAAAATAAATAGGTAATCAAATAAAATAAATCGTACTGATGGTTCTTGGTAATTCGCCAACAACAAGTTATATGACCACTAATAATCTCCTTCCCTATACACATGGGGCAACGGAGAAATATTGTTTATATTAAGTAATATATTCTCTTCATTATTCTTTATCTTCTTCCAAATTATATTAGTTTTTCACTCTCATGTTTTCTGAGAAATGTAATTTAAAATGTTTACAGGTTAAGTTTTTAGTTTCAAGAGAGACTTCTGCTAGGCAGATCCACTTCTATTCTGGAGGAAGAAAATTTTGCATTGGCATCATATTAGTAAGATACAGTATGTCCAACCAGAGACCTGAGCATCTGAGACCCACAAAGATTCATGCTGTATACACAACCACAGAACTGGCAGAAGGATGGCTCAAGAGCGAAAGGTGCCTTTTCGGACTAACCCTTTCTTATGCTGTCAGCAAATGTTCAGTCATTTCTTAAAAGCAAAAAAATTTACCAGATGACAATAAAAAATTAGGAGGGAATGTGATTTCACATGGAAAAATTACGGAAACTTGAAGTAAACATTGAATTGGACGATGTTAGCCAATTAGCTGCGTGCAACCAGGTAAAAATACCGACACACTCAATGAGCACTATAGCCAGTCTGCAGACGGAGACGAACTGGATTCCAAAACCCTCTTTACAGTTTGTCACACTTACTTGAGTTTTGAGTGTTCGCTCTGTGAGCAGCTGCTTCTCAAACTGTGCTTTAATAGCGGCTGCGCTGATCTCCTCATCTTTCAGCCGCGACAGCTCTGAAACACGGGGAAATGTCAAGATTATATTAATAACTACAGCAATGAGAAAACATTAGGCAAATTTAAAATCAACTTTATTCTTTGTTAATACATACGTTCTTGGGCATCTTTTAATTTGTTATTTAATTCTTCTTTCTCATTTGCAAGATTGGCAACATCACTAGTTAGTGTCCTGTTTGTTTCTTCAAGCTAAAAAATGAAAGTGGAAAAAAAAGTATATCCCAATTTAAAAAATCTAAGTTATAAAGCAATGATTCAAAATAAAAATAGACTAGAATGATGCTAAAACTCTTATTTTTCTAAGTACATCTATCTCTACACTTTGTGGCTTTGTGGAACATTATGGAACTTCACTGATGAGAATTTTGCTAACCATCAGACTTCATGAGCACCCCAGGAAGCCCAAACCTGCTCCTTCTCTCAAAAAGCCTTAGCAGCATTTTTAATGAGAAAAACACTTAATAAACTAAAAACAAACATTATAACAAAGCACTGTATTTCATCATCCAGAATAAACATATTTTAGGTTTTTTAAAAAATTTTATTTATAGTTATGTGACAGAGAGAGAGAGCGAGAGCGAGTGCACAAGCAGGCGGAGCAGCAGGCAGAGGGAGAGGGAGAAGCAGGCTCCCTGCTGAGTAAGGAGCCTGACATGGGGCTCGATCCCAGGACCCTGGGATCATGACCTGAGTCAAAGGCGGAGGCTTAACACAATGAGCCACCCAGGCGCCCCAAACAAATTTTAAAATGGTAGTATTTCTTTCAGAATATTTTATTTATTTATTTATTTTACTTTTTTCGGTGTTCCAAGTCAGAATATTTTAAAACAAAATAGAATTTACTAAAGAAGCTGACATCCTTGTTTATTATCACAAATCCTACTCCTACTCTTCTTTCCCACCCGAAAGAAACTGTATTGTGAATTATGTGTTCATCCTTCCCACCCATGACTATGCAGTTTTGTTACAAACACATAAAACAATAAAGAGTGTGGTTTTGTGTGATTATAAATTGCCCATAATCATATTGTATCTTTTTGTAACTGCTTTCACTGACATTATATTAATTAAACTGTTGACATATAAAGATCTTAATTTTAACTGATACAGTACTTCCACCTTCTACCTCATTTCATTTATCTATGTATTCGTCTATTGATAAGACATTTGAATTTTGGAGGCACCTGGTTGGCACAGCCACATAAGCATCGACCTTCAGCTCAGGTTAAGATCTCAGTGTCCTGGGACTGACCCCAACGTCTGGTTTTGCTTGGCAAAGAGCCTGCTTCTCCCTCTCCCTCTGCCACCCCCCCAGTTTGTGCTCTCTCGCTCTCTCCTCTCTCTCACATAAATACATAAAATCTTTTTTTTTTAAGATTTATTTATTTATTTTTGGACAGAGAGAGACACAGTGAGAGAAGGAACAGAAGCAGGGGAATTGGTAGAGGGAAAACAGGCTTCCTGTGGAACAGGGAGCCCGATGTGGATTCCAGGACCCTGGGATCATGACCTGGGCTGAAGGCAGATGCTTAATGACTAAGTCACCCAGGCACCCAATGAATAAAATCTTTTAAAAGAAATGAAATAAGAAAATAAACTTCCACATATCCTTAAGAGCAACGCTCTCAGGTCCCCTCCCTGTTTGGGAGCTTTATACTACTAATTTGCAATTGTTCAATAAACTTTACTTTGGGACACCTGGGTCGCTCAAATGGTTATTAAGTGTGTGCCTTTGGCTCAGGTCATGATCCTCGGGTCTTGGAATGGAGCCCTGCACTGGGCTCCCTGCTCAGTGGGGAGCCTGCTTCTCCTCTCTCTCCCTTTGGTGCTCCCCCTGCTCTGTCAAATAAATAAATAAAACCTAAAAAAAAAAAAAAAAGACATTTAAATTTTTGCTATTACAAACTTTTATGCTGCTATGAAAACTGTGCCTAAATTTCTCCAGCATATTTATCATAACACAGACTTTCTTTAGATTATGTGAACATTTAAACTTTCATATTTTGAATATTTAAAATACGTAATATTTAAAATTGCCATACCACTTACTATACTATGCCACCTACATTTACCCTCTCCATAGTTGTAAATAAGAATGTCAGTTCCCACATGTCTTTCAAACACTTGAAATTAGTGAGATACTTAATTTTTCCATTAAAATGAGTATGAAGTGGTATTTCAAAGCTGTTTTATCCAGCCTTTCCTAAACAGTAGTTAGGTTAAGCATCTGCTTATGTTTTTAGGGTTTCCTCTTTTGGCCCACTTTTCTTCTGTACTGTTTAACTTTTTCTTCGTAAGCTTGAAGGAGTGCCCCATGTGTTCCTGATACTAGCCCTTGTTTAATGAATACATTACAAATATCTTCTCCCTCTAAGTTGTTTGTTGTCTTCTGCTATAGTAAGTTTTAGATTTCTTTCTAATTGTTTAAAATTTTTCTTTTTCACTTTTAGATCTTTATGATAGCTAGAATGTGTGCTCGCTTCGGCAGCACATATACTATGATAGCTAGAATTTATTTTTGTTATGTTGTAAAAGGTAAGAATCTAACTGTATTCCTTTCCCTTTAAAAAGAAAGTCATCCCAAAGCATTTATTACAACTAAATCCTTTCCCAGCAATGTGTCTATTACCACCACAACCATATATCACATTCCTGTATGTGCAAGAATCTGGTTCTGGCCTCCCTACTCATTTCCACTGAACGGGATTAAATATCATTGTTCTAATACCACATTTTTTATCCACTATAGCAATTTAATAACAGATTCAACTACCTGATACTTTACTTCTCTTTGAAATTTTCATTACAATTTTTTTCAACCTGCACAGGAGTACCTTCATTAGTTTCAAGATTCTTTTCAACTAAACTTTGTTTAACAAGAAGAAAAAGGCTTATACTGTTTCTGTGTCTGGTATTTCCCTTTCACTTTAGTTCTTTCACTCTGAATTTACCAACAGGTAGACCCACTGGAAGTAGTTCTTTTTTCAGCCTCTGTCTGCCAAACACTGAGAAGCTAATGTTCACTGGATCCAAAATCCTATAGCCGGCATGTTAAGATTTTTCACTTCCATCTGTAGTACTTTCCCTGGTGCTTTTAAGGAAGACTGATGATAAAGTAATTTAATTAAAATAAAAAAATAACTAGATATTTTACTTACAGATGCAATTGTAGCATCTTTTTCAGTGAGTTCCTGTTTGTGTCTAGCCATCATCTCTTTGATCTCAAGCTCCTTCATGATTTTCTCTTTTTCCAAATCAGAATATTGCTCTTCAGCAATTGAACGAGCCAGCTGCTCAGAATCTGCTTTGGTCAAGGTGATCTCCAGTTGAGCAGCCAAGGAGTCCCTACGTTTTAATGATACATTATTTTAATGTCCAATTTTCATTAGGAAGTCAAAGTTTTTGTCTAATGTACTTCATCAACAAATTCTTACTTGCACTATTGTAGGCATTGTTCTAGAAGAGAACATGACTATGAACAAAAGATACAAGGATCATAGCTTTACCTTTCCTCCTGTAAGTCCTGTTTCTTCTGTTGTAATTCTTTACAAAGTTTGGTCTTTTCTTCACATTCTTCTTTAAGTTCCCTCACCTGTGTTTTATAGAGGGTCTAAATAGCAAAAGAGAACAGAAACATATCATGGCCACCACTACCACCATCATCTTCATCATCAATTTTATTTCTTTTTTTTTTAAGATTTTATTTATTTATTTGACAGACAGAGATCACAAGTAGGCAAGAGAGGCAAGCAGGGAGAGAGAGGAGGAAGCATGCTCTCCGTAGAGCAGAGAGCCCGATGTGGGGCTCGATGCCAGGACCCCGGGATCATGACCTGAGTTGAAGGCAGAGGATTCAACCCACTGAGCCACCCAGGCGCCCCATCAATTTTATTTCTAAATTCAAAGTCTATCCAGACAAAGTCAAGTTGGACACATACAAATATGTTCCTGAACACTGAACAATGTTGGGCCCTTGAGCAAATTAATAGTGAATGAGCCTTTCTGGTAAATCAACCAATTAACTAATAAAAGTTCCACTAACAATTTAGAAGGTAGATTTTCAACTGGATATCAGACTGAGGTTTCGCATTAAATGACACAGACAGGCAGATTCAATAAAGAGGCAAAAAGATATTACTAATCTAGACAAAAAAAATTTTGTTAGCTTAAATGAAACACAGGTGACATTACTACTTATTTTAAAACCAATCTAAAAAAGTACAAACATTAAAATGACAATTTTTCTTTCACTATGAAAATTTTACCTCAAAAAGCAATCATTAAAAAAAAGCAATCATTTTTCCTATTATATGTTAATTAAAAAAAGTGACTAAAAAAATCAGCTTGAATGGAAAGAATTATTAGGGGAAAAAAGCAATCATTTTTTAATCAACTTCATAAAGTCTGTACTTAGAACTATTTTTCTAGCAATGATAATAGGCTTCTGTTAAGCTATCAATAGTCATTTGCCCAGTTGTTCTTTTTATATGAATTGTGTAGTACAAAACAACCTATCCAAATCCCTGTCTGGTGTTTGCTTTAAGAATCTCTTCTAAAGACAAGAGTCTTTCTAGTTCTGCAGCAAAAAAAATTTTTTAATTCTACAAAGATGATAATTTTCAAATTAATGTATCTGGAACTTACTGAGAAATACTGTTCTGCTTCAAGCTGATCCTGAAGTTCTTTCATTTGCCCATCTGCATCTTGACGTTCTCTGTGGGGACATTGAAGAAAAGGTTCAAATAAGCTACACACAAAATAAATAAACAACTCTTGAAATGTGGCCGAGGGAACCACTGGGCATCCCTGGATCCTTAAAAAAAAACCAAGAAGTCATATTATTTACACAATACTAATCATCATTGCATTGTTGTTTTAATTCTCATTCTCTCAGAAGTATGTATGGACTTTTGAAGTTATAGAACATATAATGATTCATCACTCCAACAGCTAATGAATGAAATGTGTGTTTGTATGCTCTTTTGTTTTAAAATTTTGTTTTAATTTCTATCACAAAAAATATCATTAGACATAACTGACATAAATAAAAATTTGTATAAAGGGGTCCTAAACCAAATAGTGATTAAAGCAGTAATACTAATTTACATAGTATCAACCATTCACTGTGATCAGCCATTTCTGCCAACCAAGTAGGAGAATTAAAAGAACACCTGAAAATTGGTTATCTTAGGATGAGTGAAAAAATGACAGGGAGGGAAGTAGTGCTCATTTTTATGTTTAAATGTAGATGTTAACTACACAGATCTGTACATTTTGTAAAAATTCATTGAGCGCTACATATCATTTGTGTACTTTTTTTCTGTATATATATTAATCTTCAATAAAGCAATAAAATTAAATAAAAAATAAGTAAAATAAAAAGCAAGCCTAACAACTCATTTAAGAGGTTGGGTTGGAGTAAGTTAAACTCTAGGGTTATTAAAAAAAATAAAAATCACAATTATTCCAACTCAAAGCTAAGAGGGAAAAAAGCAAGCTGGAGAACAACACAACATATACGATACAATTAAAAAACAACTCCCCCCAATCTAAAAAAACCTCAACCCTGTATACACTTAAAAGGATGTATATAGGAGACAAAGAAGAAGGTATGGAAGGATAACAAACTGTTACAGTATGTTCTCTCTGGAAAGATGGAACTATACTTGCATTCATAAGGGGGAACATGGGGGCACCTGGGTGGCTCAGTCGGTTAGGCATCCAGCTCTTGATTTCTCCTCAGGTCACGATCTCAGGGTTGTGGGACTGAGCACAGTGTCAGGCTCCATGCTCAGCGGGGAGATTCTGTAGATTCTCTCTCTCCCTCTCCCTTTGCACTCCCCACCCCAACATGTGCTTTCTCTCTCTCTAAAATAAATAAGGGGAGCCTGAGTGGCTCAGTCAAGTGTCTACCTTCGATTCAGGTCATGATCTTTCTTTCCTTTCTTTTGTTTTTGAAATTTCATGAGAAAATGTCTAAATGTGGGTCTTTTCTCACTTATTTTCTGAGTCCTTTCAATCCAAAGACTTCTCTTTCAGTCATGGGAAACGGTTTTTTCTTCTTTTTAAAAGATTTTATTTATTTAAGAGATAGAGAGAGTGCACACGCACATGAGCAGGGAGAGGGACAAAGGGAGAAGGAGAAGCAGACCCCCCCTGCTGAGCAGGAAGCCAGACTTGGAGCTCAATCCCAGGACCCCGAAATCATGACCTGGGCTGAAGGCAGACACTTAACCGACTAAGCCATGCAGGCACCCCTATTATTTAATAACTTCCTTCACTCGGTTTCTCTAGACTTCTCTGTCTGGTGCTAGAACTCCTGGGACGAGTCTCTGTGTCTTAACTACTTCTCTCATAACTTCCATGTCATTCCCTTTTGTTCTATGTTTGATGAAATTTCTTTGAATTTTTCTTTGAACCATCCTAATAAATGTATATGAGTCATTTTTAACATTTGACAGCTCTTCCTATTCTGGCTGCCCTTTTTGCATTATGTCAGGTTCTTGTTTAATGGAAGTAGTATCTCCTAGAAGTTTTGATCAATACTACTTATTACCAATAGGCTTTTTTTGGTTTGTGCTTTTGTTAATTTCTCGTCTTTCCTTGATATATTTTTCATCTGGGGATATGTTTCCTTTTTCTTTATCATAGTCTTTATCCTTAGTACTGCATGCTATCCTCAAATGCTAGTGATACTCGGTTATTCACTTACAAAGGAGGTGGTATTTTAATTTTAAATTTTACTCTCTATGTATATGGAAGCGGTTTTCTAACTGGCAAACTTCAGTTTAAGATGAGAGGCTTAAAAAGCCACATAAGCAGAAGGACCCCTAAAAGGCAAAATGAGAACTTACTCCATACTAGCAGTTCTAATTCTCTGCAGAGGATATGTCCAATTTCTATAGAGGGACTGCTCTGTAGGAACCCAAGTAGTGGTAGTGCCTGGCTACAGACATTTCCGCAAGGGTTGGTAGGAAGAGTATGATCAGCAGATTGTTCACTTGTAGCATCAGATCTTACTCTAGCCCTTCAAGGTACTTGATTTGAATAATGAAACATTTTCTTCTTCACTAATATCCCACTTCATATATACTCCTTGCTGTTGCTTCCTTTGCCCTATACATCATTAGTGAGGTTTCCACTTGCCACTACCTCTTTACTAAAGAAACTTCTAATCTCCCAATCCATTGTAATTCTTGATATGGGTTTATGCATTTAAAAAAATTCCTTACTAAAGGTTTTACTGGCATCTTGGAAGGAAGAAAAGATACACATGTTAACCATTTTCTTTTTTTTTTTTTTTTTAAGATTTTATTTATTTGTCAGAGAGGGAGGGAGAGAGAGTGAGGGAGCACAGGCAGACAGAGTGGCAGGCAGAGGCAGAGGCAGAAGCAGGCTCCCTGCCAAGCAAGGAGCCCGATGTGGGACTCGATCCCAGGACGCTGGGATCATGACCTGAGCCACAGGCAGCTGCTTAACCAACTGAGCCACCCAGGCATCCCATGTTAACCATTTTCAAATGCAAGCCTACATAACACTTCATATGTAAACTCCCATTGTATGAATGTATCATTTTATCCTGGTACTTCAATTACTTATGTACCCATCTTACCTCTCCTGAAGGAGTAACTTCTGATAAAATGCTACTAAGATTCTTAAAGGTAGGAAATGTAGCTGATTCATCTTTGAATCTCCCATAATGACTATGAGTGCCTTACATATTCATGCAACACTGGAGAATGTTCTATGTGCAAGACATTAATCAGGGGTTGGAGAGAACAAAACATAAAAAAGAGATAGTTGCCATTCAGGGAACTTATAATGTACTACATGGTTAAGACAACAAATATGATACAAACGTAGTGATCCAAAGGGGCACGTGTACCCAAATGTTTATAGCAGCAATGTCCACAATAGCCAAACAATGGAAAGAACCCAGATGTCCATCAACAGATGAATGGATAAAGAAGATGTGGTATATATATATATACAATGGAATACTATGCAGCCATCAAAAGAAATGAAATCTTGCCATTTGCAACGACGTGGATGGAACTAGAGGGTATTATGCTTAGCGAAATAAGTCAGTTGGAGAAAGACAACTGTCATATGATCTCCCTGATATGAGGAAGTGGAGATGTAACGTGGGGGGCTTGGGGGGGCAGGAAAAGAATAAATGAAACAAGATGGGATTGGGAGGGAGACAAACCAGAAGTGACTCTTAATCTCACAAAACAAACTGAGGGTTGCTGGGAGGAGGGGGGGAGGGAGGGGGAGTGGGGTTATGGACACTGGGGATGGTATGTGCTATGGTGAGTGCTGTGAAGTGTGTAAACCTGGCGATTCACAGACCTGTACCCCTGGGGATAAAAATACATTATATGTTTATAAGAAAAATAAATTAAAAAAAAAAGACAACAAATATGAGTTCTTTGGAGATAAGGAGTCAGGAACTGAGGAATTAAGAAACAACAGATCCATGTGTACTTACAAAGAAACAAGGGGCATATATACTAAGTACTATAAATTTGGTATAAACAAGATGTAATTAGAACAAGAGAGGAAACACAATCTAGATGTTTAATAAGCTCTTGTATTCATATAAGCACTATGGTTAGAGTAGATACTGTGGATACTACAGATACAATGGAGAATATCTATTTAGTCAAGTTGTTTTAAGGGTCCACAAGCTTGCATTCTTGACCAAAACTGGGCCAATGAATTCCATCCTAGAACTTCGGGTACTTTCTGAAATTGAGGTCCAGAGAAGTAAAATCAGAGTCTCTCCAAATAAATGCAGCTATAAGGCATATCTCTAAAGCTTATCCTTCTTGAAAGACCAAGTTTTCTGTTAAATGGAAAAAGCTAGATCTAAATGGGAGAAGAATAAAGCTAATATATAGGGTAAACACACAAAGATGGAGATCCCTAAATATTGTTCAAGTTTCTAGTTCTAATTTTCAAAAGCTGAAATCTCATCAAGTTTTAAGAGTCCAGGTTTACCCAGGTAACAGATTAGCCAAAAAAAAAACAAACCAAAAACAAAAAAACAAAAAAACAAAACACACCCCAAAATCTTTTTTTTTTTTTAAGATTTTATTTATTTATTTGACACAGAGAGATCGATCACAAGTAGGCAGAGAGGCAGGCAGAGAGAGAGAGGGAAGCAGGCTCCCCGCTGAGCAGAGAGCCTGATGTGAGGCTCGATCCCAGGACCCTGAGACCATGACCTGAGCCAAAGGCAGAGGCTTTAACCCATTGAGCCACCCAGGTGCCCCAACCCCAAAATCTTTTTAATCATCCTTTCCTAGATCATGTCAATATTTGAATGCTTGACCATCCTTTACTAAGTAGTGTCAATCTTATTGACCTGTCACAGGTATGTAAAAAGCAAGCAGTTAGCAATGATGATAAGAAGAGAGGAATAGTCAAAGTAGTGTAGCAGGTTTTATTTCTTTTTTTTAAAGATTTTAATTATTTGTCAGAGAGAGAGAGAAAGAGAGTGCATGCACAAGCATGGGGGAGTGGCAGGCAGAGGGAGAAGCAGGCTCCCCGCTGAGCAGGGAGGCCAATGTGGGACTCCAGCCCAGGACCCTGGGATCATGACCAGAGCCAAAGGCAGATGCTTAACTAACTGAGCCACCAAAACATCCCTGCAGTATAGCAGTATTAACAGTAACAGTTCTACTAGTAATGGCCCCTACCGTTTATTGTGTGTTAGATACTGTAAATGTATTATCATCCTTACAGAATGCCTAACAAGGAAGCTCTTACTGCCCCTTTTTGTAGGTTTTACAATAAAAGGCTCAAAGAGAAGGCACTTGGATGGTTCAGTCAGTTAAGTGTTCCAACTCATGATTTCAGCTCAGGTTATGATCTCAGGGTCCTGGGATTGAGCTCCGCATTGGGCTCTGTGCTTAGCGGGGAATCTGCTTGAGGATTCTCTTCCTCTGCTCCCACCCTGCTCACACTTTCTCCTCTCTCTCTAAAATAAATAAATAAATAAATAAATCTTAAAAAAAAAAAGGTTCAGAGAGGTTAAATATTTTGCCTGATGTTAATCAGCTGGTAAGTAATGGGACTGGAATGCCTATCTCTCAATCTGTATCCAAAATCTATGTTCTCTCCAAATAACTGGGATCCAATAGGAGCTTTGAGCATGACTTAGAAGTAATTATACTACTAATGACTGAATGGGACAAACAATGGTATATTTAATGTTCACCTTCGAAGGATTTTAAAACTGTTTTCTATTTTCTAAGCAAATTAAGTAAAATACTAAAGTATATCATAAATGATTTAAAAATTTGTATGTTTGTTTAATAATCAAACATGTCCAAGTCCCAGAAACTGAAAGAACAAACAGCACATGGACAATAAGCGTGAAGAGTGGTTCTGAGAAGGAATCTTAAGAGCATGAAGTGAAAATCCCAGACAGTTTCTTCTACTCCAACAGCAACATTCTATCATTATATCATAATAAGGTAGAAGAAGTAAAAAATCATTGGGGAAGCAACTATAATCTTCTTGAAGGACAACACTGGCACTCAACACATTACTTATAGAGACAAAAGGAGCAAATGTGGTCAAGACTATGACATGATCAAAAGAAAATCCCCAGGTAAATCAAAATTAAAATAATTTACATGTGGATAGTTGTACATATTAATAAAACTCTGTCTCAAACAATTTACTTACTTTCGAAGTTCAGCATTCTGCTTTTCCAAGCTCATTTTCATTTCCATGAGATGATTATTTTCTTGTTTTAACTGCTTTTCTGACATTTTTAGTGTGTTAACTTGCTGTGTTTGCATCTTCAAGTCATTTTGAGTAAGGCAGCGCTTCTGAGTTTCCTGCTCTATTTTTAATGTCAAATTTCTAACCTAAAAAACAAATTGTCTACTTGATAAAATATAAGTAATGATTTGCTTTTTCTTATCAATGAAGCTTGCAACAAATATGATCATGCAAAACAGATTTTTGCCCTTAGGCACTTAATTCATTTCACAGTAAAATAGTTTTTGTTATTTCTCATGTCCTATTTTTTTAAATAAAATATGATCTTTAAGGTAAAAATAACTTAAAATTTTTAAAATTATGATTCACCATTTAGCATATTGGCCAAATTCAGTAAAATTAAAAGTTGTAGAATACTTTATAAGAAAAAATTTTAAATTATGAAACCATCATTATACATCATTACAGATAAACCTAAGTTGACTATGAATTTATTACATAGTTTATTACTACTTATTAGTAAACTTAATACTCACATCCTCATTTAGTACATCTTTCTGTTTAAGGAGTTCATTTATTTTCTGCTGCGACTGTTTGAGGTCACAGTCAAATATGGAGCATCTCTTCTCAGCTTCCAGCAATAGGTTCTCTACTTTCTGCTTTAACGTCCTTTCCTCCGAGAGCTTTTTCTCCATTTCTATTGCCACAAAAATGGACACAATCATGAATTCACAAACAAAAGAAGCCTATCAAATACATGACACAGTGCTACAGAAATTATAGCAAATGATGATAGCTTAAAAACATTTTTTTTTTAATTTCCAATTTAACATTTTCATTACTCTTCTTAATGAGTTTCAAATGTCAAGTTTCATGCTTGGAAATCAGGCATTTATTTCATTTGCAGTGTGGAAAAATCTACCACACTGCAATATTACATCCATTCTACTGGAAGTAAAATAATTCTGCCTTCACTGATGGTTCTAAAAGAGCCTTACATCTTTTTAGTAAAGATTTATTTATTTTTCTGTTACTCTGCGCCTCTCGGTATTACTCCTCTTACCCTAAAACATTCCAGGTAGACTTTTTATGTCTATGGCTCTTTCCATATTAGCATATTAATACACAGAGGATAACAATTATATTTTGGGGAAATGGTAAAGGACAAGACTCTGGGACCAAACTTCCTGAGGATAAACTCTAACATGTCCTAATTATTTGCCTAGGCAAGTTAATTAACCTCTCTGAGGCTCAATTTCCTCATCTCTAGAATGATGATAACAGTACCTATCCTCCCTCACACGGATGTTATGAAAATTCTTAGTTAATATTTGTGTGGCACTTAAATGCTGCCTGGCACATGACAACCATTTGGTTAGTGCTTACTATTCAAGGAAAATGTTTAATGACTGGAGGAGAATGATCACAGTATTATTTTAGATGAAAAAAAACGCAGAACAGTATAAAAAATTCAGAAAATGTATAAAATATCATCTTGATTAGTAAGACTGTGGTTAATCTTTAATTCTTCATACTTTCCTGTATTTTCTAAATGATTCGTAATAAACTTTTGTTTTATTAATCAGAAATGGCTTTTAAAAACCTTTTTTTTCCCCCAAGATTTTATATATTTGAGAAAAAGAAAGAGAATATGAGCAGGGGGCAGGGCAGAGGGAGAAACAGATTCCTTGCTGAGCAGGGAGCCAGAGGCAGGGCTCCTTCCCAGGACCTGCAATCATGACCCGAGCTGAAGGGAGACACTTAACCAACTGAGCCACCCAGGCAATCCTTTTTAAATCTTGAAGTGAAAAGCAGGCAAGGTCTATGTCTAAGCGAGTGATTTCATATTAAATGCCAGTAATTACCATTAAAGAAATTACCTTTTGATGTACTGATTAGGAAATCTATTCAAATTCAATTGGGCTGCTCTGCTCTTCCATATCTAATGCTCGACATCTGATTATCATTTATTGTAGTTATATAAACCTATGATTTTCAGTTTTTAATGGACTGTCTTCAAAAGTGTGGAAAAAATGAAACTTCTTCACATTCTACTAGTAACAGCTAATATTTCTAAGTACTTTTCCCCTATCATTTACTCGATTTTCACAACAACCTAATACTCTGTCTCTTTAGAGGAAACAACGCACCAAAAGAAAAAAAAAAAAAAAAAAGATAAGTAACTATGGACAAGGTCACATAACTAGTAACTCATTAGTAAGCCATATTCTTAATCAAAGGAAGCCATGACATGCAGTAGAAAGAACAAAGGCTTTTAGACCTTGTTGGACAGATGTACTCATTATTTCTGCAACTCAGAAGCGAACCTTGTCAACAATGAAAAAAAAAAGGAAACACCCCCGCCCCCCGACAATTCACCCTAATATGGGCAGAGAATAGAAAGAGGCACAAGTGAACTTACTGAGGTGATGAAAACAGAGATTCTACAACTTGTTTTGAATGGTGGTTACATGTGTATATTACAACATGAAAAGTGTCTGCATTTTATTGCACCTAAATTATAGCTCAAAAGAAACTGAACTCTATCTTCTAAGCCACTGATAGGGAAACATGGCCCACTAACTTCCTCTCTTGTAATTAGGTTTTTCTAACTAAAGCATTCAATCAATCTCAACATCCTTAATTAGTACCTTATACTAAACTGATTTTAATCAAAAAATCTCCAATTTCAATTACATTCAATAATTGAAATAATTCAATAATTTGAATAATTATTCAAAAATAATAATACATTTTTTTGCTAAGCTATTCATAAATGTTACGCTTCAGTATGAAATAAAATTCCTGTTCTATGACAGTTCTATGAAACTGTCACAAGAGTATTTTATTAATTTCGTATGGAATTAGTTTCGTATGGAACTTCCAATCCTTCATAATTATAAGCAGTCAGTTAGGAAAATAAGAAATTATCCCAAGACAATTCCGAGACACATACTGGTTTGTAGAAAACCAGATAGCTCTGCTATCTTACCCTATATTCCTTAGTAGTGGGTAACACTTGACCAAATCTAGCTGTATCTTCATCATGCCAGAGTTCAAAATATTCAATGAGCTTATATTCTCGTTAGGCCAGGTACTATTTTTTAAAACATTTATTTTGCATAAACTGGCAACAATTTTACTATACAAACTGGTGAAACGTCAAACTAAGTATTACAGAAAGAGGAAATCCCCCCAAATCTGAATAGATAGATCTAGAACCTTATGCTCTGTGTGCCTATTACTATTGATTCCACTGAAATATTAATTTATCTCTGATCCTTAAATTTGTTTGAGTAATTTTGTGTTTGGGCCTTACTATCTTAGAAATGACTGTTGCCATAAAGGAAAAAAGTGATGTAAAGCTTCCCTAATCTTTTTTTCTCTCCAGTTCCCAATATTTGACAATAAAGTATAGAAAAATGTTTTTCAAAATCAAAGAGTTGACTACAGAATCAATTCTTAGTACAATGCTGCGGCAAAACTCTTAGGAAAAAGCATACCTTTCATGGCTTCTGATTTTGCTTCTTCAATGGATTCATAAATCTTATTTTTATCTGCCAGCCGTGCTTTTGTAGCCTTATGCTCAGCTTCTTCTTGTTCCAAGCTCTGCTGTATAACTTTTAGTTGGTACGTCATATCTATTTCCATGTTGTTCTTTTCCTATTAAAGATTTAAAATATCAACTATCAACAAAAAAGACTGGCTCACAATTTCAAAGACTTATAAAAGTTGTTTTTTACAGACTAAGAATGTTCAATACCTTTCCTCCCCTCTTCACTCGAACACTAAAAAATGATCCATGGAATCCACCTCCCATGGCACCCACGTCCCATATCTCCACTCTCCACTGGAGATCTACACTGAGAGTCTTTTCTCTCAACGGAGTAACCAACAATATTCTCAACATCAGATTCAACAAACACTTTTCAGTTTTTATCTCATTTAGACTCACTGTTGTCCTTGAAACTATTTCCTTGACATACCTGACACTGAACTCACTTGGCTCCCACTTCCTATTCTCATCTTTTATGTCACTTACAAAGTTTTCCCCCAGCTGCTCCTTGAATGCTGGTGTTCTCTGGAGGTAGTGTTCTTCAGCCACAAAGCTTCTTCCCTTCCTATATTATTATTTCTCACTTTTAAAACATATCCAATATATATCTAAAGATAAATTTTCAGGATTCTCTACCATTTACCCTCTTATATTCCACATAAAGGGACTTGCTTTAAGTTGGGAATCTTTAATAACAGATGTCAATTTCTATATAGCCTCAAAAGATTTTCTAATTCTTTGTTCTCTATAGTTTGTATCATAAGTGTAGATATTTATTTTATTTTTCAAATAAATCTCCAATCCTGAAAATGATTCTTTCAATCCACCAATCTACTCTGCCCTGAAAAACCACTCCTCTAACCAATCTCTTCCCAGACAGGTTCTTTAATTCACAGGCTTTAGCACTTCTGTACCAATGACTCTCAAGTATTTCTAGCTTCAACAACCAGTTTACTGATGTTGTAAACATCCCAATTTGGCTGACTCACACACACCTCAAACTTAGGACTAAAATGGATTTGTCATTGTCTAAGAGCTGTTTACCTTTATTCATTGTAGTTAGCGGTACCATTATATATCTTGTCACACAAAGTAGGAACCTAGAACTCATCCTTATTAAGTACCACACACATGCCTCATCTAATCAATCACTAAGTATTGCCAACTATTCTTCCTCCAAATATTTCTCACCTTATTTCCCATCCTTTTAACCACTGTACTAGTTAATTCTCCATTATTTGAGTTACTGAAAAAGTCTCTGACTAAGCTCCCTACCACCTCTTATCATGTCCCCCCTTCAAATTTATCCTCCACGTGGTACACAATGATCTATCTTAAATGTACCTCTAGTAAGAGCATCCAATTTAAAGTCCTTCAGTGGTAAGTCCATTACCTAGAGAAACTAAGTTTGAGAGTATTCAAAATCTTACATGATCTAGATCATTTTGGTCACTGAATTCCTCACACTAAGCATTACGACCATACCGCTGTCTTCAGGCCAATTTTGGTCTGTTGTCTATTTTTTTAAAATTTCACTGGAATATAGCCGCACCCATTCCTTTATGTGCTACAGTAGAGCTGAGTTGCAACAGAGACCATGTGGCCTTCAAAGCCTGAAAAACTTATTGTGTCTTCCTTAAAAGATTAAAATTTGTTGACTCCTGCTCTGTACTCCAGAAATATTGAGCAGTTTGCATTAAATAAACCAACTATGCCTTTTTTATTTTCCATCCTCTGTAACTTTTGCTTATGCTATCTTCCCCAACTCAGAATGTGCCTTTATCCAGCCAACCAATCCTGCCCTGTCAGACAGGGCCTTTTCTTCTGTGCATCCAATATATACCCTGTTCATTCTTCTAGCATTCTATGTAGCATGCTGCATTAGAATTATGTGTGTACCTTATTACTTTAGAAGATACTCATCAGATTGTGAGACTTTTTAAAATTATTATTATTTTTTTAAGTAGGCCCCATGCCCAACATGGGACTTGAACTCATGATCTTGGGATCAAGAGTCACGTGCTGTACCATCTGAGCCAGTCAGGTACCCAACTGTGATACTGTTAAAGGCAAGCAAGGACTATATCCTGTATTTCTACCACAGATGACACATTTAAATACTTAAACAAATGAATAAATAAGTGAACAAAAACACCACATTAACTGCACAGAGTCTAGAAATTATCCCTAGCTTATACTATTTTTAAGAATAACTTGTAAATGCCAAAAGCCATCATAACTTTCTATCATTTTTAAGACATATTTTAAGTCAAAATTTGAGTTTTCCTTGGATCCCTAGGAAGAAACATCCGCTGAAAGCATTCTGATTTCTCTTATTTTATTTTTTTTAAGATTTTATTTATTTATTTGAGAGAGAGAAAGCACACAAGCAGGGGCAGAGAGAAAGGGAGAGGGAAAGGGAAAAGCAGACTCCCCTGTTGAGTAGAGAGCCCGATGTGGGGCTCGATCCCAGATCCCAGGATCATGACCCAAACTGAAGGCAGATATTTAACCAACTGAGCTACCCAGATGCCCCTGTTTTCCCTTATTTCAGAGTAAGTTTTCCAATCTGATATTTTATAGTCATTTCCTTAAAAAAATATAAAGCTGAACATGTTTTACCTTTTCCAAATCAGTAAGTTTCTCCTGTAGTTGTCTCTTCTCCATCTCTGCTTTTGCTAATAAGGTTTTGCCATTCTTTAAATCTTCTTCTAGGCCAGATATTCTGCCTAAATTTGCAACATTTTAAAAACAATAAGCCCACAGAGTATGTACATATTAAATTAAGAGTAAAAAATTTTAAAAGTTACTCATAGTTTGGAGCTATTATTTATGAGCAGTTTTTTAAATTGTTGGTAGAGTGCCTTACAATGATGTCAACTGAAATTCAAGGGGCTAGTTTGACAACTTAAAATATTTCACACTATTTTAAAGTAAACCTTCTATTCATAAAAGTTTGTATTGATGCATTTCCAGCACCCTAACTTCACATATCAGAGTAGTATATTCAGAAACGTGCTACTCCAAGACATTATCCATCATCAAAAGTTATCTCCAAAATGCAAATCATCAAGATGAATTCAAGTGTAATCTCTACTTTAATACCTTGTAAGTCATTAATTATCTCGGATCCATGGGTTCGGTCCCTCCTTTCAGATTCTAGAACTGACTGAAGATTGATAAATTCCTTTTCGAGTTTTAACTTGGCAGTCTCCAGCAGGCAATTTTTATCTTGAAGATCTCTATTGTTAGATTCCAGCTGCTGAATCTGTTTTGAACTTTCTGCCTGGGTTTTTCTTAACCGGGCTGCAGTATCAGATTCTGTTCTCAGCAAAGCATTGGTTTCATCCAGCTGATATTCCATTCAAAATCAAACAAACAACAACAAACACAGGCATATATAATGAAAATATTTCCATTTAGTACCTCATTATAAAATATTTAAAATAAGAAAAAAAATAAAAATATTTTCCTTATGATTTCCCTTTAAAATAAGAGGCAAAGAAGGCCTTTTTGTAACATTGCCAACTAAAAGTCTTATTAATAAGTCATTAAGAAATTCAATTATCTTTACTACAACTGAGATCAACCTACTTGTCTCTGGAGCTGATTCACTTTCTCAGTAGATATTTGAGAGTTCTGATTTCTTTTTTTCAAATCTTCAAGTTGATCCTTTAAACTGTTAACTATGATAAAAAGAATTTCAGTGGCAAGCTTCAACACAACATACACATACACACACAATTTCTTTCTTGGTAAGTATTTAATATTCTACACTACAAACCATCATTTTCCAAATTTCGTTTCTTGTCTGCTTCGTGATCAGCTTTCCGCTGATATTCTGCATTTTTGTGCTGAAGAAGTGCCTTTTCTCTTTCTAATTGTCTTAATGCTGATTCCACACTTTTCCTTAAAGTAATCTGAAATAATGCTTAAAGTTATTACCAAAGGAAAGTATGCATAAAAATCAAAGAAAACAGTATTCCAAGCAGATAAAAGACACCTTTAAAAATACGCTGTAACTGCTGTTTTGTTAAAATTCACAGTGTTTTCCATTATTTTCGCAATAGCACACCTCTCCTAACTTATCAAGACCAGTGCTCATTGTTCACTACTGAAAGTCAAACTTTCTGAAACATTCCATTACCACTGAATCATCTTCACTTGATATAAATATTATGAATATAAATTTAAAAGAAGAAACAGCAGTTACTTTCTGTTGTTAAGCCAAGTAATTAATACAAATGCATATTTTTTTCTTGCATTACCTACACATGCTAAAATTAACTGGTTTGCAAAAACATAACAAAATGAAGTCTATCATCATGCTTATCCTGTAATTTTAGTCCTGTTCACCAATGTTAGAAGGTAGGTCTTACTATTTATCAAGATATGTATTAATACGGTTCTAAGAGAACTTTGCAGCTAAGTCAGGCATCAAAACTCTTAGTGAACAAAAGTGTTAATAAAAGCATAGAGGAACTTTACCTCTTCCTCTAGTTCCTTTGCTACTTTCTCAAGGCGAGTATTAGCAGATCTAAAGAATTCCAAAAGAAATAGTAAGTAAACCTCTAATTCATAATAAAAACATCTTACTATAAATTTTAAAATAATCAAATAATTACTTTGTAGCTCTTCCTTTTAGGTAACATGTTTAAACTTCCAATTTTAAAATACCACACTGAACTAGCCACAGAACATACTTGCACTTTTGCTCTAGCTCCTCTTTGGCTTGCATCTCAGTGCTAAGGTGTTCTTCTAACGTGTATAATTTTTTCTGAATCTGTCAGAAAATAAGATACTATAATTAGAAAGTTTGGTCACACTTAAAATATAAAAGCCTCAAGAAAACAATGACAAGCTGTTTTGTGAGCTGAATATAACCTCATCTATAATGGTACATAAAGTTTCTGTACCTTCTTAATGTGATTTTTACTGACAGAGGAAAAAATCCTCCAACTCCTGCTCTCTATCACACTACACACATATGCAAACATGTACATGTCCACACCACATAAACATGAGTGAGAAGCTCTAAACTTCGCAGAATTCTTCTATGACACTAAGTCTCTCGTTCATTATGAATAAAGGATATCCTCCACTGTTCTTCTGCAGATTACTTATATGAAATACTGTCACAATGTGTACTTATAGGATGAAAATGTCCATATCTGAAACAAATACTTGGAATATTTGAACTTGCTCAAAAATATATTATTGCTCTTAAAAAGAAGAATTTAGGGACGCCTGGGTGGCTCAGTTGGTTGGGCAGCTGCCTTCGGCTCAGGTCATGATCCCGGCGTCCTGGGATCGAGTCCCGCATCAGGCTCCTTGCTCCGCAGGGAGCCTGCTTCTCCCTCTGCCTCTGCCTGCCACTTTGTCTGCCTGTGCTCGCTCTCGCGCGCGCTCTCTCTCTCTCTGACAAATAAATAAATAAAATCTAAAAAAAAAAAAAAAAAAAAAAAAGAAGAAGAAGAATTTAAGCTTTTCTTTATATCTTTCTACACCATGCCAGGAACAGTACTATAAAGAGTTATAATCAATAACTCTTGATGAATAATAGCTAATTGATTATAAGTCATTTCCTTGCCATTCTGTGTGTCTTCTTCTAGGCCAGATATGTTGGTGTTGAAATAAACTAAAATCACAGAAAGTATTAAATAGCCCATTTTTGGAGATTATCTTCTTCATAAAGGGTTTAAGTTTTTTAGTTCCTTTGTGCCTTAGGTATAGTGGCAGACACTTTACAAATGTTGTCTCATTAATCCTAACAACAACCTTAAGAATACAGTAGTGTTGTACCTACTCAATAAAGAAACTGAAATTTAAAAAAGGTGAATAACTGGGCCAAGATGACTTAGCTAATAAGTGGCTGTGCCAAAAATCAATCCAAGTTAGACCCCAAGGCTAATGTTCTTTCCGTTTTTCTTTCTATAGTGATTGGGTTCCCCATGTTTCTTAAATATTTTACAAATCTTATGCAAAACTATTATTTTCCCTAGTAAGAACATACAGGCCAATGAACAAGTCAAGTTAACTGCTTTTGGCTGCTATTGTATTAGTATAATTTGATCACACTAGTTTTCACATGTTAATCAGTTATATATCCTTGATAAATAAAACTAAGAAAATTACATAATACATTTAAACAATAGATCCATAGGGCAATAAGGAAAGGAATACTTGGTAGAAAAAAGTTGGGAACTTCTCTCTCAGGCAGATGTAGTACTCCAAATGCTAGGTGGAAAATGGCTACATCAAAACACTGCTAGAATGAAGCACTTTTTCAGTTTTTCAACATACGTGATATCAACATACCTCTTGGCTTTCCTATTTAAAACAAAACAGAAAATACAGAAATTTACAATACTTGTATGCTTTATAAAATTCCCAAGAGAAATCATACCAGAAATATCTAAGCAACTTTTTAATTTTCTATAAATTTTAAGAAGAAAAATGTTTAGCATACTCATTAATGTGTATGTGTGGCTATGATCTACTTTTGTTGTTAGAAATTAGAAGCCACAAAATATGTAATAGTTTGATAAAATCACCCTTTATCTGAATTCATTCTTTAAACACTCAAAATATAACTTCCTTCACTATTTTTGTACCCTTATACCTTATTATCTATCTATCTTTTATAGTACTAAGATTATAAAATTTTCTGATATTATAGTTGCTTATAAACCTATTCTATCACTTTTGCTACTAAAACTAAGCCTAAAGCCATATATAATCCATCTTTTCAGTAGCCACTGTATCTTATACAATAATACCTGCCAAATAAATTAATCATTTCAATTCTCAACAGAGAATGCCTTCTACTGATTCAAAAGTAGCATCAAATGAAATTTTTAAATGCATGGATATCACTAAATTAGTTGAACATATGATTAAAATAAAGTAGTAAAAACCTATACATACTTCATTTTTCCTTGATTGTACTGAATCATTTTCTCTACAAGGTGAAGAAGAGTCACTTAATAACCTAGAAGGAAAGGCAGGAAATAAATCTTTTGCATGTCATTTTAATCCATTTCCTAATCCCGCCAAATTATTATCAGAATTAAATTCCAGCCACAAAGATTTTTCTTTCTGACCACTTCAACATATTTTAAATGAAGCAATGTTTTCCCCTCTAGATATTTATCATTCTCAATAATTTAAAATGTTGCACATTTTTTTGCCCCCCCACCCCTTATTGGATGTTCTAGTCTTTAATACTGTTAAGACTGCAGTCACTAGATGGGCTATGCATTGCCCCTCTTCATCTTATTTTGAGTTCCTGTAACTACTTTATCAAGAAATCTAGAAAGATATCTCTCCTCCTTCTCAAAGATAACATCTCTTGATTCCCAGGTCTTAATACATAAATCATCACTTCTATTTAACTGTCAATCTCTCTAACTGGGTCCTCCCTCATTGCCTATAAATATGTTTGGGTTTATCAAGGCATTCATATCCTCATTTTAGTGAGCATTACAAGAGTTTTTAGAATACTATCGTGAGCAGGGTGGCCAACTCATCCTGGTTTGCTGGGGATTTTCTGAGTTTCAGCATCAAAGTCCCTTGCCATATCCTAGGAAGCCCCTCATTTCTGGGCAAACCAAAATGGTTGGTCGCCCCTACCATTACATACATGGAAGTACCAAAAGTTTCTCAAATATGTTTCTCAAATGTCTCTAATGCCTCACTCCTCACTGCCTGTCGAAGTTGAAAGTCCCTCAGTATAGCACACAACAATCATCTGCTGCTTTATTCTTCCTCTGAACTTCAACTCCAATATAGTTTTTAATCTTTATATCCAATACTCACCACAGCCAACCAGTATTTATTGGCCTTGTGTCAGACTCTGTGCTACATGGAGGGATTACAGGCAAGAAACCTGAAGTCTCATTAGGTCCTCCAAATGATCGTAATACAGTAATATGCACCTTGTGTTTAGGCCCTACTGGACCATACTACTCTGCTCCCAATGTGTGCCAACATGCCACACTTTTGCTCCCATTGTTCATCTCCCCACGACTCTCACCTAACCTCCCCACATCTTGGTCACTCAAAACCTTTTCTTAGCTTTACAAACACCCTCCTCCTTCCCTGAGGTCTTACCTGACTCCTTACCCCACCCCCAGAGATGTGACTTTTATTTTTCTCCTCAACCATCTTAGATATTTTGGTACCTTTCTTGAGGAAAATATATTTCTATCCTTTATTATGACTATATTATTCTCTTATATCCCTTATTACCAACCTTATTAGATGGTAAGCTCCTTCAAACATATTTAGTCTTACTCTCTGTTACCCCAAAGAATATAGAAGAGTGCTTTGCACACATTTGTAAATGAATAACATTCAGGAATAATGGAACTAAATGAAAAATAACTTTCAATAGTCCTTTTTTAAAACAGTCAAAAGTTTAAAATAAATGAACACTTTATCTTCTGTAATCCAGAGTCTTATAGTAAGGTTACTCTTTACAGCTAAATCCTAAAAGCAATAAAAATCTAACAAATCACATACAAATTTTCTCTATAGTAGGTAAATCCTATAAAAGGCAGCTGGTTTCCCACAAAAGCTTTAGGAATTGGGAAGGTTTCTACATCTCCTTTATCATCTTCAATGTCATCAAAATTGCTGCTGTCTATGTCACTGCTGAGTTCAGGTACTACAGGAGCCGCCGCTGTTAAAAGAAAAAAAATGGTTTATTTTCTTCATAATCAAAATACATATTAACCACCCAGATTTAATATATATTTAATACATATTAATACATTATACATTAATAATATATAATTAATCAATAACATCATGATTTACTATAGAAAATTTGGTAACATGTTTTACATTCTATCATTTCAAAAACTAAAATTTTATTAAATATTTTATTACTACATTAGAGCAGGTTTGAGTATAGATAAATCAAACAAGGAGAGCAATATGATATTATTCTAGGTATTAAAATTGTAAGCAGCAATAATTGCATAAACATTCTTTAGCGTTTGGCCTTTTACATTCTTTAAGTAAAATATTTCTTATTCTTAAAATGAATTAATATCATATATACACATAAAGTTAAAATGAATTACTATGCTTATTCTAGTATTCATCAAAGTATGGTCTACATAAATAATTACTGATTAATTCAAACAAATTAAATTAAGGGATATTCCCCCATTCTGAAAATTATTGAGATCCATAAAAAACTTGACAAATTAAGAAATCTGTTTATTATAAAAGTATTAAGAAATATTGCTAATGAATACATATTAAGTTTAAGATACTGAGGAACTTTTAGTTATAAATACTGCAAGAGAACAAATTTGAAATAAAACCTCTGAATTTAAAATTAGTTAGCATTAAGTATATCAAACATGATTACTAATTCAAAAGAGGGATCAATTACTGGGATTTAAAATGTGATGGAATGGAAATATTTAAATTTATTGACTTACTCTCTCTTATGTTATCCCAATTCCATTGGTCATTCTTAAAGAAAGGATGCTGTTTGATTTCTTCTACCCCATTTCTCCCAAGTCTTACTTCCCTAAACAATACAGTTAAAGATTACAAAAAAAAAAATTAATTCTTATCTTGTCTAGGACCAAAATAAGGATCGCAAGTGACTTTGACATATCTTTCTTGAAAGTTTCAACTTAAATGTTTTTCCAAAACAAGTATTGCCCATTTTACAATATATGATCTCTCTAGATTAAAAGGACGATAAAGCATAGTAAATGCCATGGAAAGGGAAATGTATTTCCATCTGTAGTTTGTATCAAAGAAAAGTATACATGAGACTTTCAAATAAAAATATTCATCTATGTATGCCAAAACTGCATGACCAACTCCAGGATGTAAAATGGACAGAAGTTTAACTTCAAACAAAAAAAAGTTATTCAAAGCCTCTCTAATAAAAATGTAGCACAGAGTCTGCTCCAGATTCTCTCCCTCTGCCTCTGCCCTTCCTCATCTCCACTCATGTGTTCTCATAAATAAATTTTTAAAAATCTTTAAAAAAATAAAAATTAAATAAAAATTTTTAAAAATGAAAATCTCTTCTTACAAAGAACTCATTTATTGTTAAAAACTATCAATCTTCAGTCTGATAAATTATATATTAAAATAATTATACACTGGGGCGCTTGGGTGGCTCAGTGGGTTAAGCCTCTGCCTTCGGCTCAGGTCATGATCCCAGGGTCCTGGGATCGACCCCCGCATCAGACTCTCTGCTCAAGCAGGGAGCCTGCTTCCTCCTCTCTGTCTCTGCCTGCCTCTCTGCCTACTTGTGATCTCTGACTGCCAAATAAATAAATAAAATCTTAAAAAAAAAAATAAAATAATTATACACTTATATTAAAATAATCATTCTGAATACAAGAATAACAATATTAACAATTTAATTCTTTGAACCTCAGAGTTTTCAATGCAGATTTTACGGACATAAAAAACATCAGTTTTTTTATATGCCACTGGAGTCATGTTTAATATAAACAGAAAAACCTGTAAACTTTAGAGGGAAGTACTGCTAGCCACAATAATGGCATTAAATTCCTTTTCAAATATCTTTTCTCTACCTATAATCATTCCTTGGACTGCACTCCCCCCCCAATAAACTGCTAAGGCAAATCTTTCATTAACATGCGTTATGTCCTGTTTTATATTCTATCTTTCAGCACAAATTATGGTCATCCTCAACAACCCATCTAGTCCCAAATCAAACATATAGGATTTGTTCTAAGTTTATCAGCATGGATTGTCTGTTAACCAGATAATTAACAAATCTTATAAATGATAAATATATTAAGATGATTAACCTCTCTAATAAGAAAAAATAGCAGTAACTTTTCCTGCTTCAGATGAAAGAAAAATTCATGATATGCAGTTTGATGAGAATGAGAATGAGCAAAGTAACTACCATCAGTGGAAATACACCCTCTGCTGTGACTACTCGGGGGTCAATCTTGTAAAACCAACTCAATTTTAAAGTATGTATCCTAGAATTCTACCTTTAATTAGAACTTCCTCCTACAGAATGTACGCAAGATATAAATGCTTGAGGATAGTTACTGTGGTACTGCTTGTAACAGCAACTGGCTAACAAACACTATGGTTTTTGCTGAGAAATCAGAACACTTTCGAGCTAGAAATGCCCTGAGTTATCAATCTGATCTGATCTCACTGTTCGTAGATAAGTAAAATTTCCCCCAAAAGTAAAATTATTTCCCTAAGATCATAGTGCTGGTGAGTAAAGTTTGGACTGTGGTGCATACACACCCAATATAAGCTGGTCCTTTGACAGGCTGACTCTTATCACAAATCTAAAAGAACTGAATAGAAAGGCCAAGGAAGAAACTACAAAGAGTTTTCTATCTTCCCTTCTTGAAGCAGGTTTCATAGCATTGTTCACCTATTTTGTTTTAAGAAATATAGAATTTCCAGAGTATATTCAAATGCAAATAAAAAGGCTGGGAAGGAGGCACTCCCAAGTCAAATACAAATAGTTTTTGAGATTATAACCTGTCAAATACGTATCTGCACGAAACACTCTTCTCTCAAGAGTCGTACAGTAAGAGTCAGAGGAGCTTATCACTTCAAAGGACAAAATGTGAATAATACAAGTTTTACTCCTCTCAAATGCATTACCTTACTAAGTTTTGTTTTTTTCTTTTTATACATGAAGGTAAGGTTAGAGTTTGATTACAGTGGGGTTGCACACACATAATGACAAGAGCAACTCAACACCAGGCCTAGCAGTAGGAAAAGGCTAACCCAAGCAATTTGGATAAAGAGAACGAAAGACTTCATATGTAAATAAATGTTATGCTTTCATTTTTACAAATTTAAAAGTTAAGGGCTCTCAGGGTGCCTTGGTGGCTCAGTTAAGCATCTACCTTCTCCTCAGGTCATGATCCCAAGGTCCTGGGATCAAGCCCCATGTCATTGCTTCTCCCTCTCCCTTTGTTCCCTGCCCCCGGCCCCCGACTTGTGTTCTCTCTCTTGTACACTGTGCTCTCTCATATAAATAAAAAAATCTTTAAAAAGGTGAAAAAAAAAAAAAGCTAAGGGCTCTCTACAAAGAAATTCAATGTACATTACCTATCTGTTAAGAAGGCACAAATGAGATTCTTTGCATGTTTAGAAATTTCTGCATCTTCAGGGAAACATAGTGAGTTTTTATGATCCATAATTTTGCTGTATGTTCCTACAAGGGAATCTGCATAAAACGGAGTATCCCCTAAAATTCCAAGAAAGAAGACACTGAGTGTAACTAACAGAGAATGAAAATTAAACACTTTTCATCTATTATTTAAACACGTTAAGTTTAAATTTGTCACATGTGTAATAGATATACATGCGTATATCCCATAGGATATAAAGACCTATGGGTCAGGAGTCTCAGTCGAAACACACCAGCACATACCAAGGACGTATTTAAAGTTTAACTACACCAATGTACCATCAACTCTTAAAAGCAAAATAAAATCAATGCTAACTATAGAATTTTTTATTGTTTTTACAGTGGAGAAGATTACTTAGTAGGGCCAGATAGATCAGAATCTTCTAACGCTTGAGCTCCATCAGTCCTTCTTGAGATTACTCTCTAGAGATATGCTATACTATAGAGTAGCCACTGCCAACATTTAAGTTAAATTTAAAGTTGAATTAAAATTTAAAGTTTAATTAATTAAAATGAAATAAAGTAAAAATGTCAGTTCCCTAGTCACACTAACCACACTTCAAGAGCTCAGTGTGGCCTGGGCTTACCACACTGGAATGTGCAAACATAAACCATTTTCACCATGATAAACTGAACAGAGTCAGACCAACCCTATTATTTCATATGAGATTTGCCTAAGATGACATAGGTAGAATTCATAATGGCAGAAATGGTCTCCCAATGCAGTGTTCCTACAGACTAATGGCTATGCTAAAGAGGCACTGGAGTGTAAAGACAGAAAAAATTGAAGGCACCATTTTGGCAAGTACTCATCTAAAGCCACAAGAATTAAAGGCCCTGCCAGTATGACTCAACTGTAAGTCACCTTAGCAGAAACCAGACTTCCCCAAATCAGACAATCCAAAATTTCAAAAGGGGTATTCAGGTAATTTTTGTTTATTTTCAAAGAGGGCAAAAGGGTGCTTTGAATTCAAGATTTTTCTAGGGCCATTTTTAATTACAGTAGAGTTCCTTAAATGAAGTCCCGTGCTAACCAACCTAGGCAAGCACCAGAGTAAGCTCAGAATACTGTAAATCAGTGTCATTCAAAGTCATTAAATTCAACTCAAAAGTTGAAAACAGTAGCAGGTATTTAAATGGTCCCTTCAAAGGAGTTATGTGACTTTCTCCAAATTATTTTCTAAATCCCTAGGAGAGTCTAGGCAAATGATAGAATAATTCTACTTTAAAAAGATTACAAGAACACCTAATGCATCATCAGATTGGGCCAGAGGTGGGGAGAATGAACAGCTACCTGGGAACATATCCTGCATGTAAAGAGATGCACTACAAAAAAAAAAAAAAAAAAAAAAAAAAAAAAAAAAAAAAAAAAAAAAAAAAAAAAAAAAAAAAAAAAAAAAAAAAAAAAAAAAAAAAAAAAAAAAAAAAAAAAAAAAAAAAAAAAAAAAAAAAAAAAAAAAAAAAAAAAAAAGGCCCAAAAGAACATAGGTCATACTATGATATGAGTTTAAATAAAGCACAGCAAATCAATACTATATACACAAAATGGTCAAGAGAAGGCAATTTACGCCACAAAAACATTCCATGACTAAATATTATTTAAATTTGAGATTTGCCAAAATGTTCTGATTTTTTTAAGCAATAATCATAATAATCATACAAATTTTCTACTACCAATTTTTTTTAGGGTTATCCTCTAGAAAATAAATTCTCCAATTTCTAAAAATATATTTTCAAACTTAAAGTTGTTTCATATAATGTTATTAGCCCTATCACCCTGCCCCAGAAAATATTTAGCTGTATCCTCAAGCCAGATGGTTCAGTTATTGGCTTCCTTAGCCGGAAGATATTTTTGTGACCCCAGTACTTAGGAATAGGGAATCTTAAGAATGAAATCTATGATATAAAGAAAAGTTTTGAAATACCTGGGCCTTCCAAATTTTGATTTGGTCAAAGTGAAAGAAATTATTAAATTTGCCTGAGATTTCTGAGAATGAAATATTATTATAAAATATTTTTATCGATAATCAGTCAATAACTATTTATAATTTATTTTACTGGAATTAAAACCGTATGTAAATACAAGTAACAAACACAGTTGACAAAAATCAATTACATAACTATGTAAACAAACTAAAGAATACTTTTAGTATTCTTTAGTACTTAGTATTATTGGAACAAATATTAACAGCCTTATACTTAAAATATTTACAACAAATACTATTTATCAAGAAAATCTTAGACTAGAGGCCCACTAGAGCTGTAAATTGCTTCTTAGTTCTAACATTTTCTTCATACAAAAAGGCCACTGAAGAATTATTTCCTAGCAATATACTTTCGAATCCTTTTACATTTCACTAAATCACTGTGCCAGTACAATTTGGTTTTAATTTTCCAATTAATAATCTGTCATATCTGATACAACTAATTCAAAGTTTTAAAAAATCCTACTTCTTCCACAGGACACAATTTCCTTATATTCCCAAATTCTTGACTTAAAACTAGTGTTATGAGATGGGTTTTGAAAAAAAGACAAAATATCTACTCACCCACCAGCATCTCAAAAAGGAAAACACCCACAGACCACCAATCACATTCTCGCCCATAGTAACCATCACCCCCTTGTGATTTGAGAACTTCAGGTGAAATATAATCAGGTGTTCCAACTGCTGTATCACAATGCACCATGCCTGTCTGGTAAAGAGAGAGAAAAACAGTTGCATGTAAAAACATACACACATAAATACAACTATTCCATTTATTACTATATATATGTAGTGGCTACAAATTGCTACCAACAGAACTTCATTGCTGATACACCTTTGGGAGGACAGGAGATAAATGTATTATGAAATGCCTAAAAGCGTCCAGATTATAGGAAATCAAGAATGACTTTTCCACTCTAAAATACAGGAGGCCTCATCAATGGAAGAAGGAAAAAGTGATAAACTCTAAGGGAATCCCAAGCAAATCAACATCTTTTGTTTTTCTTTCTTACACTACTAAGTAGTTACAAGGGAAGTATAAAAGGTGATCTTAAGGTAGTGACCTGGGGAAAAGAATTAGAGAGAAAGGAAACTTTGGTGTTTTCAAAGAAACTGCAGTAATTAAGATTACAAAGAGCCTAGTTTGGAGCTGGATAAAGAAACAGTTCTTATCATATTAAGAAAAAAAGGAGGAAATAGATAAAATGTTTAAATTAAAAGATCTTAACAGCTTGAAAGCTATATACCAAACTGTGTATTTAGAAATATGGAATTGTGGCATCAAGATATTTGGCAAAATGATAAAAAACACTTTTATCTGTATTTAGTTTTAGTGGGTAATACGACAATCCCTGATGTCTTTTTGACAAGAACCATTGTAAATATATGCATCCATGAGCATCTTATAGCGTATGTGTGTGTGTGTGTGTGCGCGCGTGTGCTGTAAAATGAAATCACTATAATACTATAATGCTAAATACTATTCGTTCACCTCCAGCTCTGTGCAAACTTGTGAGACTAATTTAAATGCCCTCCATTTCTTTTACCTCCCCAGTAAAGAGTATGTCACTCACATTCCTCATAAGGAAGCTAATATAAATTCCTGAAATACTAAGTGTTATGAATACCTTGGGAAAAGGAAGTTCCATGTATTTTGTAAACATGACTTATGTAAATGTATTTAAGTACAATAAAAATGTTAATCATGGGAAATTAATTTTGAAAATCTTTTCATTCTTCAAATTAGCAATAATAACTCAATGATTTTACTTTCCTATGTATATAGCAAATAGAGAATAGTCATTTTAGTTTGAATATAAATTAATAAATTTAATATAAATTAATAAAAGTCCTGAAAATAATTGAGCAAATTAGGAGGGCAATAATTTGTTTGGATTGTACTCAGAATAAAAGATGAAAAACAACAGTGCCTAACTTTAAGAGGCAGGGTTGGACTGTCCTATACTTCTGTTAGAGGAAACATTAAGATACTTGTTAGGGTAAATAAAACTCCTTTCAAATATATCTACCGAAACTAGACTTTAAAAAATGAATCCTGTGAGACTCAAGAACTAAAACCTAACTGGACACACACACCAAAAAATGCCATTAGAGGAAAAATTATTTAGCATTCAAAGGTTTAGAGGAAGGAGAGGAAAGGGTAAGATAAAAAAAATAACAGGCATAAAGTTAGGCTGTAAAGGATGGGACATGTTAGGCTTTACCAGAGAGAGAGGTATGACAGCTTAGAAAGAAACAAGAGAAAAATAAAGGAACTAGAATGACTTTTTATAAAGCATATTCAGGAAATGCAGTGAAGGGGCGCCTGGGTGGCTCAGCTGGTTAAGCCACTTACTCTTGATTTTGGCTCAGGTCATGGTCTCCAGTTCATGAGATCAAGCCCTGTGTGGGTTCCACACTCAGTACGGAGTCTGCTTGGGATTCTCTCTCTCTGCCCCTCCCCCTGCTCATGTTGTTTCCCTCCAAATAAATAAATAAAATCTTAAAGAAAAGAAAAGAAGTAAAGTCTAAATCAGCTAAAAGTGAAGTTTCACAACGATGAAGGTGGGAAAGGTAAGATGGAGATCAATTTGAATAACCACTTACACAATAAATACTTTGGACTAAAGAATTTTTAGTAGGAAACTACATAAACAGCACTCTGCTTTTGGGAAAATAAATATTCCAACCACAATTTTTGACTAGCGTACTGGAGGTTAAGATTTTTTTAAATAAACATTTGTAAAAGACATTTTAAAACTGTCTCATGGAGGGGCACCTGAGTGGCTCAGTGGGTGAGGCCTCTGCCTTCAGCTCAGGTCAAGATCCCAGGACGTGGGATCGAGCCCCGCATCGGGCTCTCTGCTCAGCAGGGAGCCTGTTTCCTACTCTCTCTCGCTCTGCCTTCCTCTCTGTCTACTTGTGATCTCTATCTGTCAAATAAATAAATAAAATCTTAAAAAAAACAACTGTCTCATGGAGAAGTTCTCAAATTACATGAAACAGAATCCACATTTATGACAAGTCTCTTCTTCTATCCTAAAGAAATACAGTTGGGTGATGGACATTGGGGAGGGTAGGTGATATGATGAGTGCTGTAAAATGTGTAAGCCTGACAATTCACACATCTGTACCCCTGGGGCAAATAATATATTATATGTTAATAAAAATAATTGATTAAAAAAAAAGAAATACAAAAAGGATAAACCAGATACTAAAACCTGGTTTACCAATGGTGGGTGTGGGTGGGAAAAGGGTGGAGAGAAGGGGGAGTATGGGAATGGGACTGTAGGAGTAAGGAGGATAAGATCCTTCTCTAAGCATACAATTTGTACAGTTTTAACTCATAAAGCCAGAGGAATGTTTCATACATCATAAAGACTACGAATAAGCAATTAAAATCAACTAGGATGTGTGTGTGTATGGGGGGAATACTCCAAATGGAATACAAACAGTAAAAACTGAATCTGTTCTATAAATTAATAACATAACCACACCAAATGGGGTAGGGATGAAAAAAACTAACCTAAGTAATGTTGTATATGTGCTGCCGAAGTGAGCACAAACCTAAGTAACTTCGGAAAACAGTATCTCTAACAGATACTATAAGGCTAAACACAAAAGGAACTGCACAAAAATAACATACTCTAATTAGTAAATCTGTCATAGAGGTAGGAATTAGTAATTCTGAAATAATTTTATGTGTCTTCTAGAGTTGAACAAGTAAATATACTGTAGACAATGACAGCCAGGTTTCTTTATTTTTTTTTTAAGATTTTATTTATTTATCTGACAGAGAGAGAGAGCACACAAGCGGGGGCAGGGGGAGAGGGAGAAGCAGACACCCCGCTGAGCAGGGAACCCGATACAGACCTCCATCCCAGGACCCTGGGATCAAGACCTGAGCCGAACGCAAACCCTTAACCAACTGAGCTACCCAGGTGCCCCAAAAGAGCCAGGTTTCTCAGTGACTAAAATAGAAATTACCAAAAAAAAGGAGGAAGATTACAATAAGCCCTGTGATGTAGGACAAGAATCAGTATCGGTGTGAACTCATGATTTTAGCAGCCTAGATATGCAGAGAGATAAATACAGAATTAAATATGAACATGTGTGTGCATACAGATTAGCACATACAGTATATTCAGTATACATGTGTCTGGTGACAAGGCCTAGAAATAACGGCACTTGAGGAGCAATAAGCATATCTAGTGCCCAAATACTGATTTCTAAATACCACTCTTGAATAAAAGAAATCTGAGCTTCCTGGAAAAATGGCTCATTCCGTAGCTATGACAGAGAAAATACAAGTGTTCAACAACTTACAGTGCCAAAAAATAAGAGACATGCTTCAAAAAGGGGGCATGGCCAAGGACATAGGAGCCAACCCAAGGAGCCAAGATAAGCAAACTGTGGAATGAGTTTCAAGGTATGAGTAGGAATCTGCCAAGTAAACTGTATTCAACATCATATTTGAAGGCCAGGAATCGTGAAATCATTGATTTCATGGCACTGGAACAACATGTAATTTAAGACCAGTGAACTATAAGGCACAAAAGGTCAAATGATAGAGAATGAGAGTGAAACATGGAAGGGATCAAGGGATCAAGAAGCTTCATATAGACAAGCTAAGGAGTTTGAACTTGACTCAATAGATGATAGGAATCTACAGAAGGGTTTTAAGCAGGAGAGCAACATAAACAGGTATGCATTTTCAAAAGCTTCCTCATGAGTAATTTAAATGAGTTAAGATTAAATGCTTATTTGCTAAAATATATCTGGTATTTATATTGGATATTATAATATCATAAGTGGAAAGATTTACTGAAAACACAAAACTGGTCAGTCATAAATCCTGAGGTTGGCCAAAGAAACTAACTAAGTGGTTCCTTTGAAAGTAGAAAAAATTGTAAATGGAATTCTCAATTACCAGAAAAGCATTAAGAGCCTTGGCTTGACTGCTACACAGACAGGAGCCAATTCAGTCCATTTTAATGATTAAAAATGGTGCATACAGCAAAGGAAACAGGTTAACAAAACCAAAAGACAACTGACAGAATGGGAGAAGATATTTGCAAACAACATATCAGATAAAGGGCTAGTGTCCAAAATCTATAAAGAACTTATCAAACTCAATACCCAAAGAACAAATAACCCAATCAAGAAATGGGCAGAGGACATGAACAGACATTTTTGCAAAGAAGACATCCAGATGGCCAACAGCCACATGAAAAAGTGCTCCACATCACTCGGTATCAGGGAAATACAAATCAAAACCACAATGAGCTATCACCTCACACCAGTCAGAATGGCTAAAATTAAAAAGTCAGGAAATGACAGATATTGGCGAGGATGCGGAGAAAGGGGAACCCTCCTACACTGTTGGTGGGAATGCAAGCTGATGCAACCGCTCTGGAAAACAGCATGGAGATTCCTCAAAAAGTTGAAAATAGAACTACCCTATGACCCAGCAATTGCACTACTGGGTATTTACCCTAAAGATACAAACGTAGTGATCCGACGGGGCACGTGCACCCGAATGTTTATAGCAGCAATGTCTCTAATAGCCAAATTATGGAAAGAACCTAGATGTCCATCAACAGATGAATGGATAAAGAAGATGTGGTATATATACACAATGGAATACTATGCAGCCGTCAAAAGAAATGAAATCTTGCCATTTGCAACGACGTGGATAGAACTAGAGGGTATCATGCTTAGTGAAATAAGTCAATCGGAGAAAGACAACTATCATATGATCTCCCTGATATGAGGAAGTGGAGATGCAACATGGGGGGTTGG
>PISX010011504.1:0-65043 GCA_004024625.1 Mellivora capensis
GTGGGAATGCAAGTTGGTGCAGCCACTCTGGAGAACAGTGTGGAGGTTCCTCAAGAAGTTAAAAATAGAGCTTCCCTATGACCCTGCAATTGCGCTACTGGGTATTTACCCCAAGGATACAGATGTGGTGAAAAGAAGGGCCATCTGTACCCCAATGTTTATAGCAGCAATGGCCACGGTCGCCAAACTATGGAAAGAACCAAGATGCCCTTCAACAACAGACGAATGGATAAAGAAGATGTGGTCCATATACACTACGGAGTATTATGCCTCCATCAGAAAGGATGAATACCCGACTTTTGCAGCAACATGGACGGGACTGGAAGAGATTATGCTGAGTGAAATAAGTCAAGCAGAGAGAGTCAATTATCATATGGTTTCACTTATTTGCGGTGCATAACAAATAACACGGAGGACATGGGGAGATGGAGAGGAGAAGGGAGTTGAGGAAAATTGGGGTGGAGATGAACCATGAGAGACTATGGACTCTGAAAAATAACCTGAGGGTTGTGAAGGGGCGGGGGGTGTGAGGTTGGGGGAGTCTGGTGGTGGGTATTGTGGAGGGCACGCATTGCATGGAGCACTGGGTGTGGTGTAAAACTATGTATGAATTCTGTTACGCTGAAAAGAAATTAAAAAAAATAAATAAATAAAATAAATAAAACCATAAAAAAAAAGAACTATTTCCAGGCATCATGAGTAAAGTACATAGCAATATGAGCCCTCAGAATGTTTACAATCTGATAGAGAAAGACTCCATTGCAAGATACTAACTGACCATATATGCATAGGGTTTTTTCTAGGCTATCAATTCTTCCATTGATCTTTGTGTCTCCTTTTATACCAGTACCATACTATTTTGATTACTATATAACTTTATAATATAATATAACTTTATAATACAGCTTAAAATCAAGAAGTATGAGTCTTCTGGCTTTGGTCTTCTTTCTCAGGATTGCTTTGGCTATTCAGTTTAGTGCTTTTTTTTTTTTTTCTATTTTTGTAAAAAAATTGCCATTGACCTCCACAGTTGGATGGGGCTGGAGGCTGTGCTCTGCAGTTGGGTGGAGTCACTGGTTGGGGTGCTTGCCTGGGCAAGGCTGCAGGCTGTCTTTCAACAACTGAGCATGGCTATCGTCTAGGTTCCTCTGCTGGATGGGTTTATAAGTGAGGCTTCACAGCTTGGTGATACAGTAGGTTGGGTTCTGAGGCTTCCCAGAGACAATGTTGTCTCCCTAGTTATGTGGGGCCAGAGGCTATGCTCAGAAGCTGGGCAGAGCTACTGGCTTGGTTTCTGGTGCAGGACTACAGGATGAGTCCCACAGTAGCCAGGTTGTCTGGCCAGGATTTCTGGAGGGGTAGGACTTGATGTTACACTCAGCAACTGGGCAGGGCTGTGAATTTGTTTCCCGGTCTGAATAGGGCAGTATAATGGGCTCTGTGACCAGCATGACCTATTGACTGGAGACCGAGTAATAATTTGGATTCTAGTTAGGAATCTTTCAAGTGTAGAAAGTATAAAAGCAAAAATAAAAAGTATTTTAAAGGAATGCAAGTATTTCCTAATTAAAAATGAACCCTATCATACTTTAGTTTTTAATTTTTTCTTTCTTTATTGTGAAACATAAGAAACACAGAATTGTACAAAATTTGTAAAAGTTAAGCATCCGTTTATAAAATGTTCTTATACAGATCCTAATGGTCATTTTCTGGTCATAAGTTTTCTATATTGCCAAGAAGCAGTGAAGGAAGTGAAAATTTAGCTGTGTTCCTTATAAGATAGGCTCTCCCCTATCTCAGCAATATCATTAACAGATTTACAATTTAAGGAATATAGAAACTCAGAAACCACACACTGACCAGGTGACCAATCATTTGTTTCTCCTGAATTGGAAATTGATTTTGGTATTAAGCTGGCTGGAATGGTGTCAAATGCAAATGTGAGACCACAAGTCACTAAGATGGTAATAGAACTGATTATTTCAACCCTAAGGTCCAGAGTTAGCTGGTCAGAAAGTCATCTGTTTTGTAACTAAGGAGAACAGACAGATAATTGAAAGGGCAACAATGTCCTATAATAGTAGCCTACAAAACTGCACTTGCAAGGACTGAGAAAGAGCCCAATATTGGCCTCTGGCCACCACAAGAGAGTAAGGCCAGAGTGGAAATGGTGTTGTGGGAGAGAATAACCAAGACTTCAACACTGAAACTTCTCTGAGAAAACTGAACTCAAGAGATACTAATTTCATTTTTCATTCAGCACTTTTGTTTCTTATAATTTATTTTTTTAAAGATTTTATTTATTTATTTGACAGACAGAGATCAGAAGTAGGCAGAGAGGCAGGCAGAGGGAGAGGAAGGGAAGCAAGCTCCCTGCTGAGCAGAGAGCCCGATGTGGGGCTCAATCCCAGGACTCTGGGATCATGACCTGAGCCAAAGGCAGTGGCTTAACCTACTGAACCACCTAGGCACCCCTAATTTACTATTTTTATTTTAGAATAGAATTCCCTCACTTTTTAACCTATTTTCATGTGTGTGCCTCCTAAGCAGACCAGACAGGAGGTACCTACTTTGGCATAAATGTGTCTGAATCTCTTCTTGTGAGGCAGGGACTGTCTAGGTAGCTATGTGGTACAGAATTAATTTTGACATTTTAAATAACGGAGGGAAAGATGTAGACTGCTGAATGCCTTTTTCATGGAGTAATTCTAATTATATAAAACATAACACTAGATACCATGGATAAGATGATCATACATCCTACTTTGCCTGGCCTGTTTGCCAAGTGTAATTATACTTATATTATATTATATTATATTATATTATATTATATTATATTATTATAATATATAATGGATATATATTATTATAATATATAATGGATCTTTGATCTTGAGTTAGAGACACAGACATGGGGGATAATTGGAGGCAAGGTCTGATATCCAGTAGGCATGCAGCAGTATGGCTGTCCTGGATTTTTAGCTAGAGACCATCCTGATGGTTCGGTGTCTGTGCTATACCAAGAGATATGTGTTTTAAAAAATCACCTATCTCTGGTTAGAGATAATTCATTGCAGGAACAAGAATAGTGAACATGAATAGGAACATTCATGAACATAATATAATATAATATTATATTATATTATACTGTGTATTATTATTTCTTTTTTGGGTCATAGCTCTATGTCAGGAAAATCCTATGGCTGTTTTGAGCCTGGATGGAGTGAGGAGGGCTTTACTACCAGTTAAAGGTTTGAAAACAAGCCTGGAGTGCAGCCTGCGGAAGGACCCTGGGGCCCTCCCTAGATAAGCTGGTTTCTGGGACACTGTCTTTCCCCTCTCTTGGTACCCCCAGGCCAAGTTCTCTGAGCCTCCTGTACTAGCACCTACAGCTTTACCTTAGGGCCACTCACGCTGATCCCCAGCCATCACCCTCCATCCCACCACCTCCCCGAGTTTTTTCAAGTGTTCTCCCCACTCCCTCTAGTGGATGGGAATTTTTCTGGCCCTCATACTTTAGTAAGCACCCTAAGGTGGTCCCAAGCAGCACATCACAGAGTGATGCCCACAGTAGAGGATCTCAGGGCCCTGTGGTCCTGTGAGGTGTAGGGAGAGACTTTCACTTTCAAAAGTATTCTCGTTTGACAGGTAAGTTTTGTTGCCTGTTTATCCATAGGAAATAGAAAATTCCTCAAAAAGCACACAAATGACTTGAGGAATATACAACTTGGTATAATGGCCATGGTTATTCTTGCTCATCTTCACGAGACACTGAACAGGACCTTCCTTTAATGTGAAGTTTGGGATAATGGGCTAGAAATACAGTTATTTCCCTGAAATTGAAAAAAACAAACAAACCATTTCTGGGAGTCAAGTCTCCAGGTCTTCCATAAAATTTCTATATAGGACAGGGCTTGGGAAAAAAAAATCACATAATATATCTGTGCCTGGATATTTTCACTTATAAAACAGGGGGCAAGGCTACATAAATAAAGTTTATACCCTTTCTTGAGGAGCCATGGGTTATAGAGGGGCCTTAAATGTGGGGATGAGAGGTCTCTAGTCTCACAAATCTTGCTTCATTTAGAGCAACAGCTTTCTCTGTTTACATATTGAGTTTCTGCCCACAGTTTCACTTGAATACAAGTTTCCAGCTTCAGAGATGAAGATATAAAATGCTTGATTTTGAAATTCTCTGACAAATGATCCAGTAAATCTAACTGGGTAATGGGAACATTATTACAGGGTGGTTGCTGGAGTGCTTGTCAACCCAGGGGCATAGATGCTCCAAGCAATGAGAAAATGATTCCAGTATATAGGAAGCCTGCTTACCTTCCTTCCACATCTAATAAATGTAGTAGGTGATGATGTTGCTTGTGCTTTATAGGCTGCATGTAGAAAATCAAACCTATTGCATTTCCTTCTCAAGAGTTCTCAGCAAGCCCTAGGCCTATGTCTAACTGTCTCTGTGGGAAAACACAACTTTTAGATTCTTGGGTTTTCAATCATATCGTGTCTGTGTGTAAAATCAGGACAACATTTTCTGTCCTGGTCTCACTTGCTTGTTGCCATTATCAGAGAATGTAGTAAGCATAGGAAGCAGCCTGAAATGCTTCATTTCATTATTATTTTTTAGGATTTTGGGATTATTTTTAACATAAATTTTTTGGGTTATTCTATACTACTCCTGAATGTGAATCATTTAAGTTGTTTATCATAATATTTTCTAAAAATGTTAGTTCTCAGAAACATTGTATTGTAGTATATTGGTTGCAAGCAAAGGAAACCAATCCTATCTCCAGCAAAATGGCAATGAATGCTTACAGGACAAGTGAAAATCTAGGTGGTAAGATATATCTGACAGGTTTAGGAAACAGACAGATCCAGGGAAATTCTTAGACACAAAGAGGCAGGAAAAAAATACAAGGTACTTGGATTGTTTGGCAGCATGCACTGTTCATTGTTCATGGTGAACATGCACATGTTCACTATTCATTGTTCCTGCAATGAATTATCTCTAACCAGGGATAGGTGATTTTTTAAAACACATACCTCTTGGTATAGCACAGACACCGAACCATCAGTATGGTCTCTAGCTAAAAATCCAGGATGGCCATACTGCTGCATGCCTACTGGATATCAGATCTTGCCTCCAATTATCCCCCATGTCCGCATCTCTAACTCAAGATCAAAGATCCATTTAATTTCATTTCATTAGATGAGCTTGGGCCAGTCTTGGTAACATCATGGGAGGAATTTAGGGAGTGTGTAGCCAAGAATTCTATAGTACCTGAAAAACACTACCCTTGACTAAAAGGGCATACAAAAGGAAACTGTGGGGTAATACTGAAGGGATTGCATTTTTCAGCCAGAATGACAAATACTCACACATAAAAGTGTGGTATTTAGTTGCTGTCTTGTTTTTCCCCTGCATATTTTGGTAATTGAATTCTCTCTTATTTCTCTAGAGTGCAGAGAAAATAATGCTGAGGTGACAGATAATATATGCAAGACATGAAATTTTAGATGATGATACTTATTTGCACTGATTTATTCAATGTTATTTCACTGAGCAATCAAACATTAAAATTTAATAAGACAGGGTACAGAAATATATGTGACAGATAATATTTAGCACGTCTTTTTCAGAGATAGAAACCTTCTTTAATTTGAGTAAAGAAATGAGATTCCACAAGGAAGCTTACACATTTATAAGTGCAGATGACATATATAGAATTTTTGGTAGTATTTTGCATACGTGCATTTTTTTTATATACAAAGCAAAAGCTTCTTCCTTCCTATGATACATTAAGTTATTTCCTTCATCTTGTTTCCATAGTAATGGACTGGTGTTAATCTGACCTACCCACCACGGAAAGTAGAAGTCTGAGTTACTCTGCCAGGTTCCAGCTGAATCTCCAAGGATGAGGACAGTCTCCTAAGTGGCCAGAATTAATCCTCACTACTCAAGCCATCACGGAAGCTGGCAACTAACGAGATGAATCAAACAGCTTGGGATCAAAAGCGAAAGACCAAACACAATGGAGAACGCAAAAACTGTTCATTTACAAGGGAGACATGGAGAATGAGGTTGGGGTCAGAGAATGGAGTTACCAACAGAACAGAGAGGTGAAATCTGAATGAAACAGAAGGAAAATAGGACAAGGGAAGTCCTGGAAATTTACCTATAATATCAATAGTTCTTTAGAGGCCAGGAAATCAATCATGTTTAGCTCTGCTTGCTATTTTTAAAGGTCAGGATTAGGGAAAATGGATCTGTTCACATTGTTTTACTATTCTAGTTTATAGGCCTGTTTCCAGTATTTGAAAGGCCCAGGGCCAGAGTACAAATAGAAGCCCACACATAAGACATTTAAATGTTTAAAAGCTGTATATCAAACCAAAAACAAAGTGTGAAATAAAATACGTTCTCTGTGCTCATAAAACAATAGACTTTCATAACAAAAAAATGAAAAAAAAAGGAATGCAATGGTTTTATAAAATGAAAAGTGGACAAGATATAAATTCTGATAGAATTTAATTTTTATTGTACCTATCTAGGTATTCTGTTAATAGAACCACAATATTTAAATGAACAAAATAGAAACACAATATTTAAATGAACAAAAATAAACAAAAGCACCTGTGATTTATGAATTATTATGTACTTATTTTATAGTTTGTTTTTTCCTCTCCTAATCATGATTTTGTAATGGTTATTTTTAGATATTTATAATCTTTTGAAGTGATGATGTAAAAGATCAAGAAAGAAAATACAATTTTTTAAAGTCTATAAACTTTGCATATAACATATAAATATTTTAAATTATTACCCAGCCATAAAAAAGAACGAGATATTGTTATTTGCAACAACATGGATGGTTCTAGAGGGTATTATGCTAAGTAAACCAGTCCAAAAGACAAAGACAAATACCATATGATTTCCCTTATATGTAGAACCTAAAAAACAAAAGAAAGGAACAACCAGAAAAAGCAGAAACAGATCCATTTATACAGAGAACAAACTGGTGGTTATCAAATGGGAAGGGAGTTGGGGGATGAGCAAATGAGCGAAGGGGAGTGGGACATGCAGGCTTCCTACTATGGAATAAATAAGTCACAGGGATGAAAGATATAATCAGTGGTATTATAATAGCATTGTATGGTGACAGATGGGAGCTACACTTGTGGTGAGCATAGCGTAAAGTACAGAGTTATTGAATCACTGTGTTGTACACCTGAAACTAATGTAACATTGTGTCAACTATACTTCAAAAAAAGGGAGGGAAATGTAAATTAAAGTAAATACAAAGAATACAATGATATTCATGTAATTAAAAGTTAATTTCTCCTCAAATATCCAAACTTTTCTATTAAGCATAAAAGCAAAATACAATTTATAATAAACATCAATTTAAAAATTCATTTAAATGAATATAAATTGTTAAGATTTTTTGGAAAATATTATTAATTCTTGCTGAAATTTTTTGTCAAAATGGAACTACTCACAAATCTAAATTTCTAATATCCAATATCACTGCTGATGTAATCAATGTCAGGCTTCCTTTATGTTATGTGATACATATAAATGCCATAAATATACAAATATATAAATTTAGAGTAATACACACTAACGTTAGAAATGTTTCTAAACCATCTTGCACAACTGTTGTGAAGACTTGGCCAATTTCCAGATATCTTTGGACTTGTGCACCGAAATACAATTGAAAAGAAAAACAGATGCTCAGCACACTGGGACATGATGCTTCCTTACGAAGTAAACTGTTAGCGTCGTGTGCTATAGGGGGAAGAATGGGGCACGTTTTCCCTCCTATCTTCTAATACTCAAATCCCTTCTGTCTCTATTTCCAGTGTTGACAGTGAGACAACCCGAAACCTTTACGGGATTCGGATAGAGGCATGTTTTGTTCAAGAACAAATGACAAGAGATGGGAAGCTCTTCTCTGCACCTGACTGGTCTGAGTGAGGGCAGCGATTTCAGGTTTCTGAGTCATACTCTGTCAGCCCTGCGCACTAGATGCTAGTGATGTGATTATGCATCATAATTTAATTTCGCATTTTTGTGACATTCAGGGTCCTCTAAAGCATGGGATCCCAGGCAGGGGCCTTTTTTGTGGGTTTAAGGATGCTAGTGCCAGTTAAGAAGTATTACATCTATTTAAAATCACTAATAAGGGTAGAGGTACAGTTTTTAGCCACCAAAAAGAGAAAAGTAAAGCATCCAAACTTGACAGAACTTCTACTTTGTAGAAGGTGGGGGGACAAAAGCACATAATAAGTTGGTCAAGGTTAATGTACTGAAGTTTTAATCTGCAGCTATACTTCCTTATTTCTACTTCATGGTCATGATCAAGCACGTTGGCAGATCTTTACTTCTGTGTCTTAGGGGCTATTGCGAAGATCAAAGCTCAGATGTACTGATAAATTTATGCTGGGCTCCTGAGAAAGGAGGAGAAATGGGCAGGGGAGATTATTTTTGAGAACAGCAATGGGTAGAGAAAGATTTCCTACAGACTTGACATTGGCAGGTTCTGTGAGGGGCATCCATCTGCTTTGTGGAGGCAGGTAGGATTAAAAGTAAGAACTGAAGAAGGTGGCTTCCAAGTGTCCCTACGACTCTGACCCTGAGATAAGAAACACAGCTTCCGGAAGAGGCCCAAAGATGGCATAAAAACTGAGAATCACCAAACTTCAAGAGTTCAGTGATCAGGGACAGCAGCATCTCAACAATAAGTAGCAGACTGACAAAGGAAGAGGCTTTCCTGAATGTTCTGCTCTGCATAGGTAAATGGGGAAAAGAGGTCAGGGGAGTAAAAATGCCTGAGATCGACTTTTCTGGTTTAAAGGAAGATTTAATTTTATTTGTTAAAAGTGAAGAAATGCGATGGTGCACGCACACTTGAGTTTGTGCTGTAAATTTATTATCATAGCACACAATTGTTTTTATTTGGCACTCCATATTTTATATTTGCATATTCATCATAGTCATCTAGATACTTGGCATCAAGAGATACTTCAACACTATTTAACAGTCTCTGGACAATATTAAATCTTTTTAAAATTTTTTTTTTTATTTTTTAATAAACATATAATGTATTTTTATCCCCAGGGGTACAGGTCTGTGAACATATAATGAATTTTTATCCTCCAGGGGTACAGCTCTGTAAAGCCAGGTTTGCACACTTCACAGCACTCACCATAGCACATACCCTCCCCAATGTCCATAACCCCACCCTCCTCACTCGACTCCCCTCCCCCAAGCAACCCTCAGTTTGTTTTGTGAGATTAAGAGTCACTTATGGTTTGTCTCCCTCCCGATCCTATCTTGTTTCATTCATTCTTTTCCTACTCCCCAAACCCCCCATGTTGCATCTCCACTTCCTCATATCAGGGAGATCATATAGTTGTATTTCTCTGATTGACTTATTTCACTAAGCATGATACCCTCTAGTTCCATCCATGTCATCACAAATGACAAGATTTCATTTCTTTTGATGGCTGCATAGTATTCCATTGTATATATATACCACATCTTGTTTATCCATTCATCTGTTGATGGACATCTAGGTTCTTTCCATAGTTTGGCTATTGTAGACATTGCTGCTATAAACATTCGGGTGCATGTGCCCCTTCGGATCACTATGTTTGTATCTTTAGGGTAAATACCCAGTAGTGCAATTGCTGGGTCATAGCATAGTTCTATTTTCAACTTTTTGAGGAACCTCCATGCTGTTTTCCAGAGTGGTTGCACCAGCTTGCATTCCCAAAAACAGTGTGGGAGGGTTCTCCTTTCTCTGCATCCTTGCCAGCATCTGTCATTTCCTGACTTGTTCATTTCAGCCATTCTGACTGGTGTGAGGTGATATCTCATTGTGATTTTGATTTGTATTTCCCTGATGCCCAGTGATGTGGAGAACTTTTTCATGTGTCTGTTGGCCATCTGGATGTCATCTTTGCAGAAATGTCTGTTCCTGTCCTCTGTCTGTTTCTTGATTGGATTATTTGTTCTTTGGGTGTTGAGTTTGCTAAGTTCTTTATAGATTTTGGACACTAGCCCTTTATCTGATATGTCGTTTGCAAATATCTTCTCCCATTCTGTCAGTTGTCTTTGGTTTTGTTAACTGTTTCCTTCGCTGTGCAAAAGCTTTGATCTTGATGAAATCCCAATAGTTCATTTTTTCCCTTGCTTCCCTTGCCTTTGGCGATGTTCCTAGGAAGAAGTTGCTGTGGCTGAGGTCGAAGAGGTTGCTGCCTGTGTTCTCCTCCAGGATTTTGATGGATTCCTTTCTCACATTGAGGTCCTTCATCCATTTTGAGTCTATTTTAGTATGTGGTGTAAGGAAATGGTCCAATTTCATTTTTCTGCATGTGGCTGTCCAATTTTCCCAACATCATTTATTGAAAAGGCTGTCTTTTTTCCATTTGACATTCTTTCCTGCTTTTGGACAATATTAAGTCTTAATTTCACTATATTTTTGCAACGAAATCATGCACGTGCATGGATATCAGTTTTATCTATACTGGCTGCTTGTATAGTTTGGAAAAATAAAATCCCTACACAAATGCATACCCTCATCTGGGAGTCATATTACCTGAAGAGTCACACCTAAGATTTATTCACTGCTCCTTTAAGGCTATATTTTAAAAATATAAATTGATCTTTAAAAGGCAACATAAGTTATTACAATATTAATATGAAGCTTTAGATTTTAGAAATAATTTGCAGTGCCATGAAGGTAGTGGGCTTCCTACAGACAGGAGAGAGAGAGATTACACAAAGCTGCAAAGGCTAGGAAGCAAGGGCTGATGATTTTATCTGATTAGCTTATCTCTTAAGCTATAATTGGTAGACTTTTTTTTAAATGCACTTTCCTCTGTTTAGTCAAATTCATTTCAGATATATGGGATTCAAATTTACACCCTCTTATCTCTTAAGCTTTGATTATCTGGGATATAATGGGTGAAGTCAGGGCAGGTCCCATCAGTCTTCCTATCTTAACCTAAGTTGCAAATCATTTTCTCACTGAAAGTAAAAATTCCAACTATCTTCTTTTGTCTCCAAATATCAAACTATTAAGAAGATCCAAAAACAATACTGTTAATTTCTTCCACTTTCCATCAGTTTATAATTCTCTCCTTCCCTTTGCTTATAGAGCTCTCTTTTCTTTACCCAGAAGGTACTAAAAAAAAAATGGCAGAGAGGCTTAGAGCTGAAACTGGGGCAGCACTAGATTCATTTGAAGCCCTTCAATTATGCATTGCCTCAATCAGTTTGGACAGCTTCTTGGTTAGAACATTGCAATAGCATTTTGATATTCCAAATGCTTCAAAAATAGGTCAAGGGAAAAAATAATAAGGTATTAAAATTGTCTCTACTTGAAACTTTTAAGGGTCTTCCTATCCCTATCCAATCTCTTCTATAGCATTAAAATACCAAGACAGAAAGGAAAATTAAATTCAAGTAAAATTTTAAATTTACTTAATTTATACACTAGTGAAGAATAAATAGTTTGCACTATAAGATAAAACTAATTCGCTGTCTGTATAGTTCTAGAAGGAGGACCGGCCATTATGGGTAAATAATATTATTTATTTTAATTATAATTTTAATTATAGTTTCTGTTTTCCTCACAACCACATACTAATTGTTATAATTAAAATATAATTATATAATTGTTAAATATTTTATTTTAAAATATTTATTTTAAAAATAATGTTGATGCTATATTTTTGTGTCTCAATTTTGAACCAAGGCAATAAAAAGTGCATGACTATCTATCTTCATCTTTCACAGATTTATGTTAAATTTTTACTGGTTTGGACACTTTCCTGGATCTGTGAGGACATGCATGTATCAGTCAAAAGTTATAAAGTCCTCAATCCATTAGGGTTAACCATATATACAGATAAGGACTGCATCTAGGCCTATGCAAATCATAAAATTGAGGAATCATACAAAAAATCTAGAAGACAAGATATGTTCTCATTTAAGTTAAATAAAAGATAAAGAAGGCTGAATATTTCACTATGGCATTTGTTGTATCCACTCTAGTAGGCTGATGATACTTCAAATAACAGTAGTAGAATCTCAGGGGTGCCTCAGTGGCTCAGTGGGTTGAGCTCCGGATTCTTGATTTAAGCTCATGTCATGATCTTAGGGTCATGATGAAATCAAGCCCATGTGAGGCTTTATGCTAAGCACTGGAGCCTATTTGGTATTCTCTCTCTCCCTCTGCCTCTACCCTCACCCTCTCACTCTTGCTCTAAAAGAAAAAAAAAATAGATAATCTCAGTTTCCTCAAACTTATGAGAAAGCTCAGAACAATCAGAAGGCTTGTGGGTAATGGAAATTGGTTTTCCTACAAAGCCCAAAGAATGGCTTGTAGAACTAAACCAGGCTAAACATATGCTTCGTCTTTATTAATCTTTTTATAGAAGAAACTTCTGTCATTTAGTCAATTCATTTATGGAGAAAGGCATATATATGTAGCAGCTCTTTTAGTTTCTGTTTTCCTCACAACCACATACTAATTGTTATAGCCATGCTAAAATCTAACATTCTTGATTTTGTGTACTAGAAAACCTCCAAAATATTGTCACCAATTAGTTATTCTCTTCTCCTAATATATAGTCAGTGCTCACGTCTTCCCTGTTCCATTTTTCTTTTCATGCTTCCATTTAGCTTCATCTCTGATACTAATTCACATATACATACAAACCACTTTCATAAGGTTGCTGTTTGGGAACCGGACGAACAAATTCTCCTAATAATTAATTGTACTGTAATAGAACTTTCTGTTTGTTGTCATTCTGCTTCTGGGTCTATAGCATTTGCAGTATTTGCCAAGATGTGTTACAAAAGGGTGCACTTAGGTTTCACTATCCCAGATGCAGTCTACTGAATCAGACATTGTGAAAAATTCTGAAAGATTCCTAGTCAACACATATGCATGCATGAGAATTGATTTCCTTTGTGTCTGAAGATACTGCTGCTAATTATGTTGCTTGTATCCCTGAGTGTGGTTGAAGAAATAAATCAATATGGGACTATTGGTCCTTATTATATTCTCTATGTGAGTAAATCATAGTTTGTAGTAGATGATATTTGTGAGGGCTGAATATTAATACAAAATTTGTTTTCCATTTTAATAAACTCTCATCTCTATTAAAATTCTCCTGGTATTATGTTAAATATGCAATTTTTAAAAACCCTATTTTTTTAACTCTTCAGAGAACTGAATTAAGATTCAGTTTTATACACACACACACATTTTTATTTGATTATAGGAAAGGCATAACAAAGAGATTTCTACTTGCTCCTTACCCTAGTTGATTGGTAATGACTGGTTTGAGGATTCTGAATCTGTCTTCAAACTCAGCAAGAAAGGGTGCTGAGATAATTTAGCAATGCCTACTACATTACCAACAGTGATGGGTGGTATGCTTTGTATATGCCATCTCAGCTATTGTTCTTTTAGGAACTGCTGCCTTCACTCCTGGCACAATGCTTGAAAAAAGCTTGGCATCAAATGTTGAATGAATAAATGAATGAATCTAGAATCTCTCAGTCAAACTAAGGAACACACATGTAATCCACATGAAATGGAACAGAGAGGATAGTGTGCACTGAAAAAGTTAGAGAAGTCTTCACAGGAGAGCTGCATATTAAAGGAGAAATGTGAGAATGCTCAACCAGAAAGCTTAGAGATGAGGATAGAGGAAACAAAATGAGAAAAGATATGGAGATATAAATAAATAAATCTTGTGTGTTTGAAGTAAAGAGCTCTAGGATGAAATATATAACAATGGAATGCTGGGAAGGGTGTGGGGAGGTGTCAAAGGTAGGGACATATTATGGTTCACTTTAAACTAAACACAGGGATTTGAGAACAAAGTAATTTTTTTTTGTCGTTTTCATAAGAAAGTGAAATACTGACTGGGATAGTCTAGAAGAATTGGTCTGACATTAATGCATGAATAAGTGGAGTGGATGCAGGACAGCCTTGATGCAAAAGATCAGGTGGGAGCTCCAGTAACAGACTTTTGGTGCTAAGGGTTGTCCAGTTGGGGATGGAGAGGAAATGGAAAAAGCTAAAGATATTTTGAAGGTTTAAAAATTATGTTTTTTTATAATCTTGACATAAAGACAGAGGAGGAAGAAATAAGCATTATTCCAAGTTCTTTACCTAATGTTATTAAATAACTGGAAATCTCCAGAGCATATTATTGGAGCCTCTGGGACATCCAGTATGTTTGGAAACTATGACTTGATTTAGTGTGAGATAAGCTCTGGATCTCAGAGGAAACTGATAAATATGGAAAGCAAAGACCAAACACTGCCCTTCCTATTGTATATATGGATATGGGTTGTTTTGGTGATTAAAGAATAAGAAAGCAAAAAGAAGACTGGAGAAGACATTGTAATATGGAGCCTAAAAATCTTCATGAAGGTGTGCGTCCTTGAGTCAGATGTGGAAAAGCATATGCTGTCCATTCTCATTGGACCCTCTTGGATATTATGAAATTAAAAAACTTCAAAGATTCCATGAGCCAGATAAGTCACTGTTTTTTGTTTGTTTGTTTGTTTGGTTTTTTGCCACAGCTCTTGAATGCTAAAGGGCTACAATTAATGGATAGTAGCTGGTTAATTTTAGAATTTGAAATCAACAGGATGATCACTAATAAGAGAGTTTTAAATTAAGAAGAAAGAAATTTTATTAGATGAATTGAGGTTGAGAAGAATGAGGTTTATAGGAAGTTATTTATATAAGAAAGTGCTCCAGCATGTGTCTTTTTACCTAATTTATGAACTCACTAAATTTTTTGATACTGCTGTTTCTTGGCATATGTTATCCTTCCTCTGTTAGATAAGGTTCTTTCAAAGTAGATGTTAAAAAAAAGTAATAAAACAGTGAAAAATGTTATGTATCATGAATCTCTTTTTTAATGCACATTGCCTAAAATGGCCAAAGGGCACAGGAGAACAGGTGTTTGTCATTTCAGAATCATCAGAGGCTAGCTTCTCTTGAAGTTGAGTCATATGACACCTCACTGTTTAAAAGTGAATCTAAAACTCTTTGATAACTGAAAGGCAAAACATGTATATTCAACCTAATGAGAGAAAAGGTTATAGTCCCAACGGCACTAAGATTAAAAGTAGATTATTGGCATATCTTCAGTGATCTGCTATTATTCTTGGTGCCACCAGGGTGTTCCATAAAGACAGAAAAATTAATTCCACAATGAGACCAAACCAGGTGAAACAGTTTCCAAATGAAATTGAAGTTGCTACTATGAAAGAAACTTCCCCTCTGCCAGGGTCTGGGCCAGTCTCAAGGTAAGTGCTCAGCAGGGGCGCCTGGGTGGCTCAGTGGGTTAAGCCTCTGCCTTCAGCTCAGGTCATGATCTCAGGGTCCTGGGATCAAGCCCCAAGTTGGGCTCTCTGCTCAGCGAGGAGCCTGCTTCCCCCTCTCTCTCTGCCTGCCTCTCTGCCTACTTGTGATCTCTGTTTATCAAGTGAATAAATAAAAATCTTAAAAAAAAAGATAAGTGCTCAGTAAATACACTTTGAATAAATGAATGAAAGTCAATTATCATATGGTTTCACTTATTTGCGGAGCATAACAAATAACACGGAGGACATGGGGAGATGGAGAGGAGAAGGGAGTTGAGGGAAATTGGGGGGGAGATGAACCATGAGAGACTATGGACTCTGTAAAACAACCTGAGGGTTTTGAAGGGGTGGGGTGTGGGAGGTTGGGGGAGCCAGGTGGTGGGTATTATGGAGGGCACGCATCGCATGGAGCACTGGGGGTGGTGCAAAAACTATGAATACTGTTATGCTGAAAAGAAATAATTTTTTTTTTAATTAAAAAAATAAATAAATAAATAAATAAATAAATGAAGCTGGTGAATGGGATTCGGTAGCTATCTTTGTCAGAGTCCAACAGGTCTACTTAATCTGCAACTTCAGCATGAGTGCACAACTTTTTGGAGCAATAAAGCAAATACTTTAAACAGGAAAATAATTGCAGAGTGGAGTTCTAAGTCAAATTGCAGGAATGAGAGAAAATGCGAATAATCTCTTAGAAAAGTGGTAAAATTAAATTACAGATATTTTTACAGTTTTAAGTGTTCAGTGGAGTTGGCAGCAGAGAGGGAAGGAATCTCCTCCAGAGAAGAATGGAACTTCTAAAGAGGGAGGGTCATTGTGCAGATGTTATCAGTGGATGTGGGGAAAGATGCCAAACTGAGTCATCCTGATTCTGTTTTATAAATCCTGGGGTGTCTTATTTGTGTCGATGTGTAACAAAAGCCATCAGTTACAGAGACAGATGAAAGTGTGTTTGTTGAGGGAGGTTGAAGGGTATTAGGATTTCTTCCCCATTCTTATATTTCCTATAGAAGAAACAGATGTATTTGGGCGGGATGAGCATAGTACCTTCATTACTCGTACAGCATTTTTCTTCTGCCACTAAAAGATGCTCAGAATAAAGAGGAATTGGAGAAAACTATTTTCAGAAATGAAAATTTTATGCATGATTGTCTTTGAGGTAGTAGCATGGTTCCTTATCCTGTCCTATGGAAAAGCCAGTGGTAATTTCAGTATTTTTGATTCTGAAGAAGGGAATTTCTGATTGTAGGTTTCTGACAACTGAGCATTAGTCCCTGAGATACAGGACCTTCCCAAAATAGCAACATTTAGGCTGGTATCACCATTTCTGGATTAAAATTGTGAAGGGTGAATGGGACGGGGGTCATTTATGTCAAGGGGTTTTTAAATGGAGCTAGAAGGCCATTAAGGAGATGAGCCTTTTATATGTCCTCACCAGTGGAATCAAAAGCTTCTGAGCTGGACCAAACTGTGAATATTCTGAGGATTCAGCCTGAACACCTGCAGCGGGCTATAGTAAGAGATTTTGCTTAGTGATAGCCTTAGCAACCAATTATAGTCAGCCAAGATTAGTTTTCTGCCACAAACACCAATCAAAATTCTTTCTAAATAACACACACTTTCTAAATAACATATCTTTTAAAACTCTTGGCTTTTGTTTCTCAGGGGGACACAGTTTGGTTTGCTACTCAAATCTATACTCCCTGAACTGCAATTCTGGGATTCCAAATAAATGCTTTTGTTTTATTTCAGTTTTGCCTCTTTTCTCAGTCAACAGAACCTACTGAAACCATAACTACTGGCCATTCAAGATGTTTGCCTTGGTTAGACTTCTTTCCTACTGTAACTGCTTCTCCTCAATCACGTTCTACAATGAGGAGAACACTTGCCATGCCCTCAGGTCCTATCCAAGCTAAATGCCCTTCCCCCAGATTGCCACCAAGTGGAATGAAAACCAGAGCAGGAAGAGATGACCAGTCAGTCTCGTTTTCCCTGGTTTCCCTGAAAGCTATATTCAATATAGCCCCCCCCCCCCAATTCCTGTTCCAGTGAAAATATTTCATGCTTGCATGAGTTTTTGAGTTTTAAGAAAATGTGCTTTAGCAAAATACTAGCGTACAAAATTATTTTAGGTATATTCCTGGTCATTGGAAGGTAGCTTATCCAAGAAGCACATTCTCTCAGAGAAAAATCCTAGAAATTCTTACAAAATTAAAGAAATAAAATGTTCAGGATGCCTGGGTGGCTCAGTGGGTTAAGCCTCTGCCTTCAGCTTAGGTCATGATCCCAGGGTCCTGGGATCATTGGGCTCTCTGCTCAGCAGGGAGCCTGCTTCTCCCCCGCCTCTCTGCCTGCCTCTCTGCCTACTTGTGATCTCTCTCTGTCAAAAAAATAAATAAAAATCTTTAAAAAAAAGAAATAAAATGTTGTTATACCAAATTCACCTCCTTTTCCATCTGTTTTATCATAATATATCAATAAAGATGCGGAGTAGGGCAATACAAGCAAAACTGAACAAAATAATCAAAAGCTGACTGGAAATATTTCATTGTCTTTGTTAATTACTAAATACAGAACTGCTCAATTTATTTAGCAAAATTAGTCATTTAAAAAGACATGAGAGGGGCACCTGGGTGGCTCAGTGGGTTAAAGCCTCTACCTTCGGCTCAGGTCATGATCCCAGCAGGGAGCTTGCTTCCTCCTCTCTCTCTGCCTGCCTCTCTGCCTACTTGTGTCTGTCAAATAAATAAATAAAATCTTAAAAATAAATAAATAAATAAATAATAAAAAGACATGAGTACTTGAATACCATGGAATGATATTTCTTTATAGGAATGAACATGATTTTCTGTCAGTCTAACAATAGAACATTCTGTCAGTGTTCCAAATATATAACAAAGCTTATGTGAAAGTTCTTTTATTGTATCCTGCTAACTTATGATGAACATAATAACCATTTGGCTTAATTATCATTTTCTATCGTCCACATCTCCCTGATCCTAGAGAATCTATTTACAGATGAACTAATAGTTCGAATAGGCCTAAAGAACTAAGGTTAATACTTGAGTTCGATTTTAACGCATGGCTCTTCAATCGCACATGCAAGGCAACCAACATACCCTAAACACCTATGTCATTACTGATGGTTTATTTCTTCCTGACCTAAATCATAAAGCTGACTAATTTTTTTCCCTTGTAAAGTGAGGTTGGTTGCAGCTTCAGCAAAATCTTTCCTATTCTGCAAGTGAGACAAATCAATACATTTCCCTCTTTCTTTATTTGGTATGATCAAGAAAAAAATCCATGGCAACTGGAAGCTGTAGCAAAATGTTAATCATCTGTACTGTTCTTAGACTAGGAAAAAACCTCTCATTGGGTTACTGATGAGCAGGCTGGGATGGAGAAAAAAAGAAGTCTTTAGAACTGGTTTGTGGCTCCATTACTTTTATTACAGATTTAATTTTAACCATTGGTAACTGTTCTTGTTTAGCTCTCTGCTATCTGGAAATTGTACAATTTTGATAAGAGGAATTCAATTTGTCATTGAAGCACGCAGGTATGGCTTGACTGCTGATGGAGGACAATAACAGAAAATGGCATTTAATGGCTCATTTAAAAGCCATTTGCTGTGAAAATGGAATTAAGGGCCACTTAGGCTGGTTGGGCACTCGCTATTTTTTTTTTTTTTAACCATGCACTGAGAATTGGAAATTGCCTAAACATCACCCTATTTTTAAGGATATGAGAAGCTATATATGATGAGGGTTTGTTAATATTACAGATTTATAGATATGTGATGTTATCAGTTATCCAATGTTCATACTAGCGACAAATAGGAAACTTCATATCATGATAAATTAACAAGTATTTATTGAAAATAATGACTTAATTTGGTTATTATTATGCATCAAGTTATCTAAGTTCTTTATTTGAGTTAATTCATTAAATTCTTGAAATAATCCTATGAGGTAGAAATTCTTAATTACCTTCATCTTAGCAATAAAAAAACAGAGGCTTTGAATAAGAAAATTATTCAAACATTGTACATTTTGTAAGCTGTGGATCCTGGTATTGGACCCAGACACTGGTTCTAGAGACATCCCTGTTCAACAACCAACTTGTGGCTATCAGTCACATCCCAGACCGCAGGAAGATTATCACATTCTTGGGATTTCAGGCTAACTTTTCAAGGAGGCTTGAAAAATGAAGAAGGCTTCATCAGGCTGAACAAGTTGGACTTGCCCTCCCTTCAGGCAGATTTGTATCCTGCCACTGGGTCTTCCTCCTCCAAGAAGCAGTATAAAAGTATCTTTCGTAAACACTATAGGTTTTATCCTTATCCTAAACTATCTTTCCAAAACACTGTAGGTTTTAGATGTCCATCAACAGATGAATGGATAAAGAAGATGTATATATATATATATATATATACACACACACACACACACAATGGAATACTATGCAGCCATCAAAAGAAATGAAATCTTGCCATTTGTGATGATGTGGATGGAACTAGAGGGTATTACGCTTAGTGAAATAAGTCAATTGGAGAAAGACAACTATCATATGATCTCCCTGATATGAGGAGCAGAGATGCAACGTGTGGGATTTGAGGGGTAAGAAAAGAATAAATGGAACAAGATGGGATTGGGAGGGAGATAAACCATAAGAGATTCTTAATGTCACAAAACAAACTGAGGGGGGCGGGGGGGAGGGGGGTAGGGAGAAGGTGGTGCGGTTACAGACACTGGGGAGGGTATGTGCTATGGTGAGTGCTATGAAGTGTGTAAACCTGGTGATTCACAGACCTGTACTCCTGAGGCTAATAGTATGTTATATGTTTATAAAAAATTTAAAAAACCACTAGGTTTTATCATATATATGCTATATATATGTATATGTATATACATATACATATATGTACTATGTATTTATAATTTGTATGTATGTGGGTGTATGTATACTTATATTCAGATATACAATATAAATCTATCAGAGACCACAGGACAACAACTTGTATCTATTTAGCACTTGTTCTGCATCAGCTGATATTTACAAGCATAAACTTATTTAACTTTACCACCATCCTATTAATTAGGTGCCATGATTTTCTTTTTTTTTTAAGATTTTATTTATTTGACAGAGATCACAAGAAGGCAGAGAGGCAGGCAGAGAGAGAGAGAGAGAGAGGGAAGCAGGCTCCCCGCTGAGCAGAGAGCCCGATGCGGGACTTGACCCTGAGATCATGACCTGAGCCAAAAGCAGAGGCTTTAACCCACTGAGCCACCCAGGCACCCCAGGGTGCTGTGCTTTTCATTCCTAGTGTAAAGCCAAGAAAATTGACACTACTCAGAGTCACGTCATAACATGCCCAGGGTCCTATAATAGTTGAGCTAGATTTTAAACATAAGCAGTCTAGCTCCAGGGTCCAATCATCTTACCACTAGCTATGTTACAATTTCTATTTCCTGTATTTCTAACTAATGATTGACCAGGAAGCAAATGAAAAACCTATAAGCTGATTCCTTAAATTTTATTTCTCTAATCTGTAAAATTTATATATTTTGACAATAGTGAGCTTTAACATTCACTAAGACCACTATGTTAGTGGTTAGTGTTTACAAATGAAAACACTAATACAACAATAATGCTTATAGTATAAGAACAGTTATTGCTCTCTATAGAAACTCCTGTCTTGCAGAGAACTAAAGATACATTTAAAGTAAGATTGGACTGCCTTTATCGACTGTTCTAGCAGATCAATATAAAAATCAATAAAAAAGAGAGTATCTGAGCTAATAACTAGAATGGTTGTTATATATTATTATTTTTTTACCAAAGAGAAGATGCTTCTGCTGTTGCATCCAACACTTTAATTTAGCCTCTTTCAGTAACCATATTAGAAAGCAAGCATTTTTTTTCCTCCATTAGCAACATTTTACTCCAGCCCTGGTAACAAGCTTTTAAGTATTCCTTATGACTATTCTACAAGCTCAAGTGATTTCAGCTCGCCTGTCACTGCTCACAGAAATCCTGCACAATGGGGTCATCACATCCTGAAGTGCACTGGCCTGTGGGTTTTACTGACAGACAAGATTTATTACTTGGTGAATGTAATTCTCTTGCTTATGAGTAAGTACAATGGTCATATTTTTGAATAAAAAAAAAGCAAGGATGCATCATCCAGCATATGTTCTGACAATAAGATAGAATATATAATATTATCTCTGTCAATATAATTTATGGCACATTATCAGCCTTTGTGTGAGAGCAGTGTGGAAAATTCAAAGGGCAATTCTTGATTTCCTTGTTTGCTTTCTATGATAGGATAAGAGACTAAAGGGAATAAATGACTATCCTTCTAAAATTTGGGCTTTTCCCACACTTATTGAGCATGTTTTATGAAACAGAAACACTATTAAGCACTGATGGAATACAGATGGATATTATACTACTCTACTTAACAGGAATGCATAGTCTATTTGGGGAAAGAGCTAGAGTATGCCATTTAAATATGTTGTTCCATGAAGAACATGACAGAAGGAATACAAAGTCAGGTGGCATTTGAGAAACTTAGGTTAAATTGGCTTAAATATTAATGGAGTGCAAGACTTAGATATGCAAATGCAGGCAAGGCTGAATCTAAGAACTCTGAATGATGTCATCCACAGTTGGCATCTCCTTCCATTTCTTATTCTTTCTTTTATACCAGCTTCATGTTCAGATAAGCTGCTTCTTTCTAGAGATAGCTTTAGGTAAAAACCTTACCTATTTACTAAGCCTAGAAGAGATGGGGATTTTTGGTCTCATAATTCCAGGAAAAGTCCTAGCCTTTATATTGATTGCCTTAACTGAGTTACACATCCAGTCTTACAGTCTTATATCAGTCAACATGGGAAGGAGAGTGAGAAAAGCTCTGGTTAGCCACATCTAGTTCTTGTGACAACTCCCGGGACTAGGAAGAGCAATGTGGTCCACTAGAACCACATGCACTATGGCTGAGAAAATGGTTACCCAAAGGAAAGGAAGGTAGAAGGTAGAAATGGATAGTCACTGAGCAAAAATTACAGCCAACTTTCTTGAAGTCTTTACAGAAGAGAGAATGTTGAAGCTGAAGAAATTTGCTGAAAGACAATGGTGGAAGGATGCACACAGAAGAACCTCAGCAAAGAAACAGGAAGTAAGTATATCCTGGAGAATGATACAGAGTCTGTTAGGTACGTAATGTGGTCTTCTCTAAATCCATATGAATTCTAGACTCTTCTGGTCAGAATGTCCCTTATGTATGGTGAATCATCAACAATTTTGCTACAGTGAAGACTGCAAGTTCAGGCAAGTTCAGTTTTTATTACAATAATCCATAATGATCCTGGAAAAGGATATAAGGGAGAAAGAATGTATTGCTTCATTCAACTGGGATAGTATGATATTTGCAAGCTTTTTATCTTGAGAGACAATTTTAAAAGAAAGCAATCCAAAGAATACAAAGCAAAGGAGGAGGACAACTTTGGTACTTTTCTTCATTTTATCTATTCCAAAATAAGGAAGGCAATGGCAAATGTGGTACAATAGAAAGAACCCAGGAATTGGATCTAGAAAACTTAATCAGAATACTGGCCATGCTCCTGATTAGCTAGGTGTATGGTATTGGAAGATTTATTTAATCTTTCTGGGACTCCATTTTCTCATTTTTAAAATGTAAAAAATTATGTTTTTCAAAAAATTTTTGAAGATTAAATAAAGCATAGATATAAAATTTTTTTGTAAACACTGAAGTGGTGTTATTATGACCCTGTATATATGAATTTACAGTTTCTATTTAATTATATAATTCCTATTAACAGTGAACATAATATATATTTTTGGCTATCCATGATTTCCTCTAAAATTGGAGTTCAATGTAATGGAATATCTCAAGCAAAATATTCTTAAATATATGTTTGTATGTGTTCAGCCAGTTCTGGACCACCAATTGAATAAACAGTATTTAGGATTCAGTTTTTAAAAAAAAATAATATCAGAAGATTCAACATGACAAAAATATAAGGTACAAAACAGATAGTAAGCAATTCACAGGATATATGGTAAATGGTGTATTCTAATGTACAATTAGAAACTCTAATGTAGAGATTTTTTTTAACTGATACAAGGAATTTATGAGAAGATGGAGAATTTCGGCAAAGAATTAGATTCTATAAATAAAATAAGTAAATGGAAATTCTAGAATTAAGAAAACCCAGTAATTGAAATTAACCACTCAGTGGATGAATTTAATAGGAGATAGGCACAGATAAAGAGAATTAGTAACTGATGGAAAATAAAGAAAAGAACTTAAGAGATGTGGAATACAAAAAAAGATTTGACAAAGATAGATACACTTGGAGGTACAAAAGGAGGAGAGAGAAAAATCACAAGAAATTAACATTTGAAGTTACCATGTCTGAGATGTTTTTCTGAACTGCTGAAAGATGTTAAACTAAGATGTTAAAAAGCTATATAGGCACACTTCAGAGATATTGCAAGTGTAGCTCCAAACTATTGCAATAAAGCAAATATTGCAATGAAGCAAGTCAAATTATTTTTTGGGGGTTTTCTAGTACATAGATTACACTGTAGTCTATTAAGTGTGCAAAAACAATGTACATACCTAATTACTTACATACAATATTTCATTGGTAAAAAAAATGCTATCCATCATCTAAGCTTTCAGTGAGTCATAATCTTTTTGCTAATGGAGGGTCTTTCCTTGATGTTGATGACTGCTGACTGATCAGAATTGCTGAAGGTTGGGGCATCTGTGGCAATTTCTTAAAATAAGACAACAATGAAGTTTCCCGCATCATTGACTTTTCCTTTTACAAACCATTTCTCTGTAGCATGTGATGCTGTGTGATAGATTTTTTTTTTTTTGACAGAGAGTTAGAGCGACAGCACAAGCAGGCAGAGCAGCAGGTACAGGGAGAGGGAGAAGCAGGCTCTCCGCTGAGCAGGGACCCTGAGGTAGGGCTCAATTCCAGGACCCTGGGATCATGACTTGACCAAAATGCAGCCACTTACCCGACGGAGCACCCAGGTGACCCACGTGTGGTAGCTTTTTAACCACAGGAGAACTTCTTTGAAACTTGGACTCAATTCTCCCAAAACCTGTCACTGCTTTATCAACTAAATTTACGTAATATTCCAAATCCTTTATTGTCATTTCAACCACTGTCATAGCATCTTCACCAAGAAGTAGTTTCCATCTCAAGAAACTAATTTCTTTGCTCATCCATAAGAAAAACTCCTCACCTGTTAGTTTTATCATGAGAGCACAGCAATTCAGTCACATCTTCAGGCTCCACTTTTCATTCTAGTTTTCTTGCTATTTCCACATCTACTGTGACTTCCTTCACTGAAGTCTTGAACCCTTTGAAGTTGTCCATGGCATCTAGAATGGTGAATCCTTTCCAGAAAATTTTCAATTTACTTTGCCTAGAGCCATCAGGGGAATTGCTATGTATGGCAGTTATATCTTATAAAATGTATTTATTAAATAATAAAATTTGAAAGTTAGAATTGCTCATTGGGCCACAGAATGGATATTTTGTTAGCAGGCATGAAAAAAAAAATCTCATTGTATATCCCCATCAGAGCTCTTGGGTGACCAGGTCCAGGTGTCAATGTCATTGATCAGTCATATTTTGAAAGGAATAGTTTTCCTGAGCAGTAGTCTCAACAGTGGTTTTAAAATATTTAGTAAACAGATACCCTGTCATGCAGGCTTTGTTTTTCCATTTATAGAGCACAGGCAGAGTAGACCTAGCGTAATTCTTAAGACTCTGAAGGGTTTTCAGAATGGTAAATGAGCAGAGGCTTGACTTACAGTCATCAGTTGCATTAGCCCCTAACAAGAAAGTCAGCCTGTCCAATAGAAGGTTGCTTCATCTGCAATGACTGAGCCACCCAGGTGCTGTTGTAGTTTATTTTTTATTTTAAATTTAATTTAAATTAGAAATTAAATAGCCACCATATGTGTCTAAAAGCTAGTGTACAGCACAGATTTAGTTGTTTCCTTGTGCTAATCTTTAGCTTAATCTTCTGTCCCTATACTTCCTATGAACTGGAAAATGTAAAGTTAGGTCTAAATCTTGATGGATTCAAGCTCAACAACTTCAGCCAGAATATTTCCTAGGGATATTGCAATTTGAACATTATGTTATACCCAGAGATACTTTAACATCTTATTTATCACCATTAGTGATAAAAAGATTGATCTCTCGATGAGAATGACAACAGCCTGATCCCTCCATTTCACAGTTACCATTTTCCCCTTGAGTCTATAATCTAGAAAATAATCCATGGGTAGCTATAGTGGAATAAATATCTGGATCTTCTCCAGCCCTATGTCCTGATTTTTTTTAGACCAGTTGACAAATCTTGCATAAGTCCATCTCTTTAGGGGTTATAGAATGATGGTCTTCTAGCTCTACCATTCCTTCTATGTTTTTAGATTGGATTTTCTTTTTCTTTCCCTCTTTTTGTTTGTTTTGTTTTGTTCTTGTTTTTAGAAAAAAGATTTTTCTTTAAGATTTTATTTATTTATTTGACACAGAGAGAGAGATCACAAGTAGGCAGAGATGCAGGCAGAGAGAGAGAGAGGAGGAAGCAGGCTCCTTGCTGAGCAGAGAGCATGATGTGGGGCTCGATCCCAGAACCCTGGGATCATGACCTGAGCCAAAGACAGAGGCCTAACCCACTGAACCACCCAGGCACCCCAGAAAGAAGAGATTTTTCTGATTAACTGGGCCTATTAGGTTACCCTCAAATTCCTACATGAGTGGAAGGTAAAAACTTATTTTTTTTCCCTTTGGTTAGAAATTTTTAAAGTAAGGTGTTTTAACACCCACTTCATAGGCTAAAATATAAGATGTTCATAGCTCTTCCTTTTATGAGTATCATTTAAAAATCATGCTTTTTAAAAATTAACTTACAGAGTTTTCAACTCACCACAAATCCTTTTTATTACAATCATTAGGATTTAGGCCCACAGATTATCATTCAGGCTGGTTTCTGATGCTACCTTTTATTTCATCTTTTTTTTTCCATTTAAATATAGTCACACACAATGTTAATGTTAGTTTCAGGTGTTCAATATAGGACCTCCTAGGGAGGTACCTCATAGTTTTATAGATATTATACCTTCAGAGCAGTCAAGATGCGATGCCATGCCACCTTTAACATATCTCTTTTGTGGAGATCCAGTATCACCCTCCCACCCACACCCCACATACCCCGTCCCTAAGATACCTCATATTCTGGGCATCTGGGCAAGACGAAATGTTTAGCTGAAAGCCAGGCTGACTTGAAATTTGAAGATTCTTTTACATGCTTTAAACAGTGTAAATATGGGAAGTGTGGACCATGTATAATTTTTAGGGCCATAGATTTTCCAATGCACAAATACTTATATGATTTAAAGCAAAGAACCCAGAGTGGCCCACACTGTATACTCTTCTGTGTCAACTAGTACTTCCTTTGGATAGAGTGTGGCATCTATATTTGCAGGGTAGAGGAGACAAAAGAAATATATGGCAAATCTTGAGGCATAAATTAAGGAGCTATAATCTATAAGGTGACTCAAGAGTTAGAGAAAGCTCCCAAAGTCAGATGCTATGATTTAATGGTGGGTTGAATAACCTTCAAGTATAGAATGAACACACTTACTTATTCCCTAGGATGTTCACATACATCCAGAAGGACTATAGTTTGTCATCTTATGGTTTATGCTGAGCTCTTCTAGATTTTAGACCACATTTAGGTTGTTGGGAATAAATTTTCTCTGCCAATCTGGCAGTGTTAGGAGATGAAGGCTGAGAAGTTTTTTGAGAGTTTTTATGGTGCAGGGTAAGCATGTCATAACTGGGTTTCAATGGGGAAATCTTACATGCTTTTATCCTCAGAACACACATGATAATAATGATTTCTGATATTTCTGAATCACTTTATAGATAAGAAAGTACATACATACATACTACATGACTTCACAAAAAGTCAGTGAATTAGATATTTTTATATCCTGATTTTCAGTGAGGAATTTGAGGTTTACAAGAATAATTTATTTATATTTTCCCATCTAGAAGAGGTTGAGTTTGTTTTTAATATCAAGTCGTGTGGTGCATAAAAAATGAATCTTGGAACACTAAAAAAAAATAAAATTACAATATTAAAAAAATCAAGTTCATCTAACGAATTAATCATTAGTTCATTTAATAGCAATTTATTAAACACTATTTGTCAAGGCACTGGAGATATAGTGCTGCACAAGATGAATATATTCTTCCTTTTTTTTTTACTTTATTTTTTTATTTTTTATTTTTTAACTTTTATTTTATTTTTTCTTCCTTTTTAAATTTAGACTTGTTAAAGAGAAGTTTTAGGTTCACAGCAAAACTGAAGGAAAGGTAGATTTCATACATACTCCCTGTCCCCACCAATGCATAGCCTCCCCTATTATCAACATCTCCCATGAGAGGTCCTTTTGTCACAACTGATAAATCTGCATTGATACATCATTGTCACCCAAAGTTTATAGTTTATGTTAGGGTTCGCTCTTGTACATTCTGTGGGTTCGGAAAAATGTGTAATGGCATGTATCCATCATTATAGGATCACAAAGAGTATTTTCATTGTCCTAAAAATCCTTTGTTCTCTGCCTATTCATCCTCCCCCACAACCCCTGACAACCACTGCTCTTTTTTCTGTCCACAGTTTTGCCTTTTCTAGGTCATATAGTTGGAATCTTACAGTATGTAGCCTTTTCAGATTGGCTTCTTTCACTTAGTAAGATGCATTTAAGGTTCTTCCATATCTTCTAATGCATTGGTAGCTCATTTCTCTTTTTGTGCTGAATAACAGTCCATTGTCTAGATGTACCACAACTTACCTAAAGGAAATAGAAAAACCTGTTTTTGAACAAGTCAAACATCAAGAAAAAAATTTAAAAGATCTTTCGTCTTTCCCCATCAGTGATATTTTGTTTCTGAAATGCTGGTAAGTTTCAGAAAAGGTTGTAAAACTTTTGTGGGCCAGTAACATTTTGACTGAGCAGAAGAATTCTAACAGCATTTTTATGGTTCTCTGAATCTTTTCTGAGCCTTAACAGAAATCTTCAAAATTGTAGTAATACATAGAAAACATAAAATTTTTACAAAGATCTTTTGTAGATATATATATTAACATTTTCTTCTTCATATCACGTAATGACCTGTAAAGAGACTAAGCTTTGTTTTCCTTCTGTTTTGAAATCCTGAGAAGATGAGACACTTAAGTGAAATTCAAATGCACAGTAATTTTATTTCATCTGAATTTTTACCTGGCCTCTAAATCTCTCTAGGCTAGAGTCTATTATTTCTAAAGCCTGCTTGCTCTACTTTTAAGCAAATGTGATAGTGGTAATTCATTAGGATGGTTTTATTTTAGGTACCCGTTCTCACTGTTAAGCCATTTTCTTAATAGCTAATTAGATATCATGGAAAGTATTAATGAAAGAAATATTTCATTTCTGTAAGGCTGTTGACATATCATCCGTCCCTCTTTTGAGTCATCAAGGTGGGGACGTAAATATTTAAGTGACTTAAAGATGACAATGACTCTTTCCTTGTTACAGTACGACCATATGGAGCCAATTATATTTCCTCTGTTTTTAATAATGTGGTTGTTGATTTACTAGTCCACATTGTTCTCTGACCATTAATTTTTATAGGCTTTCATCTTTTGAATCACCCTCACATGGTATGTTAAGCAGTGCTTTTTTGCCACTACATATTTTAAGCTTCTAAACAGAACAGGAAATCGTGTTGTTCCCATGGAAACCTCAAACATTGCAGAACCACGGCTTTGAATCTGCAACTCCTATTGTATGTGGGTTCATGCCCTGTAACAGCATACTCTAATCTCCAATGCCCCTAATATGAAGATACAGTTAACCAGTATGCCATAAGAGTTAACTGTTTATCTTATTTTTATTTTTTATTTGTTCCTTAGATTGGTTCTAACTGTTGTGGTAGAAAAGAGCGGGACTAACCCATCAGAATTAACCAAAACACAGATCCTTTACGAACATTAGCATCTGTTATGGAGAGGGGACTAGCAGCTACTGGGGCTACTTGTATAATATGTACATATTCACTTCATTCATTCAGCTATTATTTATTAATTTTATTGAGAGGTGTACTACTTTAGGGCTGGGAGTTAGAGTCATGAGCAAGACAAAAACCCCTGACTTCATCGTGCTTACAATCTAGTGAGCTACTGAGTATAAGGATTAAAACAAAAACATATATATGTATATACATGTACACATATATGTATATATGTGGTGGGGTCGTTATTTTAATTAAGGTCAGCAGAGGACACTCCTCTGTAGAGGGGCATTTAGAGCAGAGATCTGATCAAAGTAGGTATATGAGTCAGGCAAATATCTGAGTGAAGTTCATTCTCAGAAGAGGAAACTGCAAATGCAAATGCTCTGAAGTGGAAACAAGCTTGATGTGCACACCCTTGACACTGGCAAGAGTGCCAGTACCCTAGCACCTAATAAGCAAGCAGGGGAGCTAAGTGATGTGGAAGTGGAGATAAGAAAACAGATGGGGGACTGGGAGTAGAGAACATACACTGTCTCATAACCCATACTAAGGACACTGAATTTTGAGTATGAAGGGCTTTGAGCAGTAAAGTAATGGGATCTATTTTACAGTTTAAAAAAGACTGATTTGTGGGACGCCTGGGTGGCTCAGGTCATGATCCCAGCGTCCTGGAATCGAGTCCCGAATCGGGCTCCTTGCTCGGCAGGGAGCCTGCTTCTCCCTCTGCCTCTGTCTGCCACTCTGTCTGCCTGTGCTCGCTCATTCTCCCTCTCTCTGACAAATAAATAAAAATAAAATCTTAAAAAAAAAGACTGATTTGTGATGAGGATAATTACTTGTAGCAACGCTAGAGGAGTGGCTGGGATTCCAGTTTAGATGCTACTACAGTCATTCAGGTGATAGAAGATAGCAGAGAAGAGTGCTGAAGTTAGTGTACAATCTGAAAGACAGAACTTACTGACGTTTTGAACACAGACTGTGTACAAATGTAGTCAAAAGTGACTAGTGTTGTCCTGAATAAATAGATCAATGCTGTACTGAAATGTATAATACAGAGGAGAGTGGTTTTGAAGGGAGGGAAGTTCTAATTTAATCACATTAAGCTAGAATTGTCCACTTAAACATCCAAATGCAGATTTCTGGTAGCTCAATATCCAAGTCTGGAATTTCAGAGAACTTCGCGCTGGGGAGATAAGCCATGACTCTGGCAGATACACATTTAAGACAATCATGTGCAGGAAGGGCTAAAGCTAGAAACGATGATGTTGATTTCTAAGGATATTGCCCTCTTTATACAATGACACACAACACTGAACTTACTGTTCACATATCATTGGTTTGATGGTGGTCAACCAGGCAGCTTTGCTTATCTTCACTGGCTTCATTCACATATATGGGGGTTGGCTAGTTTCAGCTGGAACAACTGACTCAGCCTGCTCCAGGTGTCTTTCATCCTCCAGCAGACTAGCTGGAGCTGTTTTCATGGTGAGAGCAGAAACACAAGAGGAAGCAAGCCCAAAGAGCAAGCCTGTTCTAAGTCTCATCTTAATTCAAACTTTTGATGGAGTGTCAAGAAGCAAGGTATGTTACATTGCCCACAGTGAGAGGGCATTGCAATAAAATATGGGAAAGGGCATGCCTATAGGGGAAGATGAAGAATTTGGGCCATTTTTGCAGCCTAGCCACACAGGCTAACTAGGCATTCTAAAGAACACATATAGAACCTGGCCTTACATAAAGTGAAAAACCACTACAAACAATGTCTGCTTCCATTTCAATGATACCATATTCACTTATACTCAGTCTCCTTTTGAAAGAACAAAAAGCACAATTTTGAAAATTATATAGCTCAGCATGCAAATTCCGCCCCATCTCTTGTATTTACGGGATTATTTCAACGAAAAAAAAGCTACTGTGATGTCTGCTTTGTTAAGGTTGTTATATGGACTAAAAATGATACCTGAAATTTCTAATGAATACCAAGAATTTGATAAATTTTAAGTGCTATGCCTATTATTAGAATACTATTAGTATTATGAAATATAAGTCAGCCAACATAGTCTGTGGCCATAAGCATACAATTATGCAGTTGTGGTAAGATTGAATCCCCAAAATTATTAGTGATCAAAATAAAGACAACTTTTACTTCTAACTAGTAAAGTTACTCTATGGTAGAAATGAAGGCTTGATGATCCAGGTTTATTAAAAAAAAACAACTTTCATATGCCTATCCTTAAGGTTTTGTCACTATTTCAATATAAACAAGGATTATACTCTCAAAGATTATCTTTTTTTTGCTTTAGCATAAATAAAATTGATTCAAAATTCAGATTGTACTAGGGGAAAGCATAAAGTGATGTTTCTCTTCTAACCTCCAGTACCAAGGTGAGATAGAACTGCTTAGGTTGGAGCAATATCTGATGAAACTGGCGTCAGGTTTTAAGATGAAGATGTTGTGCCTCATTATTTTTCTGATCAACATGTTAACACAGTATGGCCTAAAAACTGATAAGGCCCAACAAAGGGCAATGTGGTCAACCTGAACCCCTGAATCAAAGGGCAATGTGATTAAGCTGAATCGCTTTGAAACAGTGCAGTTAAGTACAGATACCATAACCAGGTTACCTATTCTCACCAGATAGGACTGTCCAGCTTGTCAGTTAGCTTTGGTCATACATACTTGTTACTATGAGTTCATGAGTTCATGAAATCTTTTCCTGTCTTTCCTTTTACACTGTGATCTCCAGGAAAGCAATAGCTTCGTCTGACTTGGTTACCCTTTGATCCTAAGTGTCTGTACTTTTTATGGGTCTGGGATCCTTGGAAAGTCCAAAATCTATATTTGTTTGTTTCACAAAAAGAATTTTTTTGAATTTTTTTTTCAATGTTCCAAAATTGTCTATGTACCACATCCAGTGCTCCATGCAATACATGCCCTCCATAATACCCACCACGTTTGTTAACATATTTGTTCAATAAATGTTTACATGGAGGATTTTTCCCACATGCTTTGTCTACTTTCTCTAGGGTTAGTCTGGATTAAAATATTTTAGAAGTAAACAATACAATTCAAGAAAGGAACAATTTTTTAAAGTTATTGCTTAATATTTTTGGAAATAACTTTCCACACTCTACCTTATGTGTCTATAGTAAACTTGCTGTGTACTTTAGTATTAAGCACTTCAATGCTTCCCATTATTAATAGGATAAAGACCTGAACCCATAACACAACCATAAAGTTCTGCAACCTCTGCCTTTTCATCTTATATCATTCTTCCCATCTCTCTCTGCACCCCAGCCACAATGGCTGTCTTTTAGTTTCTTGGATGGACACTGGTTGGTCCCCACAAACTCACAGCCTTTCCCTTCTGCCAGGAATGCTACTGGGCCATGCCTAGTCATCTTTCAGATCTAACTGGACCTTCCTACACTAAATAATTCTCTAGTTAGCTACATTCATAGTGTTCAGCATTTCAATTCCTAGCAGTTAACACTATTTAAATAATTATATATTTATTTTTGTATGATTGACTCTCTGCCTTCCTACTATATTGTAAGCTCCATGAGGACATGGACTATACATATTTAGTTTACTTCTGCACTTCTAAGACTCAGCACAGTGCCTGGTACAAACTCAATAAAAAGCTCTTGTCCTGTATAACAGCTCATCATCAAAGCAATTTCTTTAATATGAAAAATAATCAAGTTATTATAAAACATTCTCAAGGCTTGGTTGAAAGAAATACATTAGAAGATATTTGTGATAATTTTGAATGCCTTCTTCCTACTTCCAGTACATCTCTTATTGGAGTGTCAAGTCCTTTTCTCTCTTTTATATCTTTCCAAAAATCATCATTTTATCATTTAAAAAACAAACAAACAAGAAAAAATTGGCTTGAAGAATTATTAAGACAGAAATACTATATTTCTTTTCTTTTATCCACTTTCCAAATGAAAACCCCAGGATACCCAAACTTGATTTATATATCTGGAACTATTTAGAACAAGACTAGTTACAAAATCTGACCATTGACATCCCCATTTCCTTTTAATGAGAAAAATTCTTGGGTCTTAGAACCATCTAAAAGGCTTTTAATTATATCCTTAAAGATACCAGAAGATTTTTTTAATATGAAAACAAACAATTGTAGAAGACCTGGATTTTAACATGTCTTGGGCTCAATGAGACTACATCTGATCCCTTCCCCCAAATTAAGTCTTGTTAATGATCTCTCAACATCTGTTCTCTTAATCACCCTTAAATTGATAGCCTTGTGTGTATTTTTAATCTTACCCTAAAAGAGTTTTATCAATTGATAATAAGATCAGCTTATAGGGCATCAAATATTTCCAGGCATACATCCTTCATTCATTCTATTTTATTCAGCCCTAATTCTTGCTATGATTTTTGTTTTCCATCCAGTCATCCTGCTTTTCAAGGATGCTAATCCTGTTCTCACAAAGACAAACATGTAATTTTCTGGTGCAACTGTCAGGCTTCTTATCCATCCAGCACTTTTTGAGCAATTAGAGAGGCTCTTATATATTAGCCCAAAAGTGATGGCACACATTCATTTAAAGTATGAGAGGAATGTATTAATTGCCCAAACACAAGCCCAGACATCAATGAATAGAAGGCTTCTGGACTAAAATAACGCTTAGCAATCTCTCCCTGAGGTAAATCTTCTTCCAGGTTCCTTTAAAACTATCCCTGAGAGGAGTCGGGGTGGCTCAGTCAGTTAAGTGTCAGCCTTTGGCTCAGGTCATGATGCCGGGGTCCTGAGATTCAGCCCCATGGGGCTCCCTGCTCACAGGGAGCCTGCTTCTCCCTCTTCACCCAGTGCTTGCTCTCTCTTGTTATCTTGGTTGCTATCACTGTCTCTATCTCTAAAATAAATATAAAGTCTTTTAAAAAAGTAAAACTATCCATGAATCACAGAGAAAAATAAAACAAAATACCAAAAATTAATTCTGAGACAACCTATTGCCAGATTTGGAGGAATTTCCCTAATTATATTATAAAGCTGGTGGGTTGATTTGGTATATACACTCAGTGGCTACTTTGATTCATGCCATCAGAAAACCTCTATGGCCCAAAGAAGATAGAAAATATTTTTCCCCTAACTTATCTTTCAAGGCTTCAACAGCAACAACACCAAAAAACAAATGCCTTGAACTTCTACATATGCCAGACACTATAGAAGTAAGGCTACAACAGTAACAAAGATTGTCATCATTCGTATCTTCAATGAAATTGCAGTTTGGCAGGGGACCTTGCAGTTTTAAAGTAATATAAGAATAATGATACACATTAAAGGGTGATAAAGGAATTTATTATGAGAATACCTAATTTGCTGCAAATGGATTATAGGATAAAGTAACATCTGATTTGAGATATAAAGAGTGAGTAGTTGCATGGGACAAGGTGAGAGGTAAATTATTTAAACTGAATGACTGTTGATCTCATATTGAGATTTTCTCTTCAAAAAGATTGTACTGGGGGTGCCTGGGTGGCTCAGTGGGTTAAAAAGCCTCTGCCTTCAGCTCAGGTCATGATCCCAGGGTCCTGGGATCGAGCCCCACATCGGGCTCTCTGCTCAGCAGGGAGCCTGCTTCCTCCTCTCTCTGCCTGCCTCTCTGCCTACTTGTGATCTCTGTCTGTCAAATAAATAAATAAAATCTTTAAAAAAAAAGATTGTACTGGAAGTCCACTAAATTGTTTCCTATGTGTCACTAGAATTGCACATCTACATATCATCCCAGATAAGATGTATCAATTTAACCAATGGGTCTGAAGGTCTGGAAAGAAGATGAAGCATGTTGCTTTTAAATGCTTTCAAGGTTCAGTATGACTAGATTATGAAGGGTTAGGTAGAAAGTCATAGAGTTTGAAATGGAAGAAATCAGGTATTATATCAAAAGAATCTTTAAATCTCACTAAGGAGTTTGGACTTTATTGTAAGAAAATGGGGAGACAATTGGGGGTTGAAAGCAGGTAAGTGACTATTAAATTTGCCTTTTAGAATGATCAACATTGCTTTAGTGAAAAGTATAAATATGAGAAGGGCAAGAGAAGAGTAAGCATAAGCAGAAAGAGGCAATTGTAAGCAATGATCTAAGGATGAGATAATGGTGTCTGGACAGTGAGGATGGCGAGATGTAAACACGTGGACACTCACTTACTGAGGAGATGGAGTTGATAAGCCTTGAGAAGGGAATGAAATGTGGCTTAGACATTTGGATGTTTGATACTACTCACCAGCACAGTGAACAGATGAGAAAGAAATAGTTAAAGATAAGCTTAGTTTTGATATCTTAAGCTTGTGATTCTTGTGTTTAATACAAGAAGACCTGAACAACAGGCAGTTGAATAAACCATGGACATAAGTATGTGAATCACCAGCATAGGATACAGGTGAGGTCTTGAAAATTGATGCAACTAACCTATAAAAGTATAGAGAGTGAAAAAAAGAAGGACTAGAATAAAATTTGAGCCACACTGATATTTGTGGGATTTTCAGAGAAATAGAAGCTTGAAAAAGTGAGTGAGGAAGAAGGGCTGGTATAGGAAAGAGAAATGAGCAGCGTAGGCCTTTATAAATCTTCAGGGGAGAGAACAAGTGACAGAGGGAGTGTGCACAGCATCAGGAAAGCCTAATCCCTTATTTCAGGGATCTATTGTCCATCATTGATGAGGTGGTGGTTGTTTTATGAAGTGGCCAAAGTATTTCTACCTAAATTGCCCTATATCCATGAAAATAGAAGAACTAGTTCAAAAAGTGGGGGTTGGGGTACTATAGATAGGAAATTATATGTTAGGAGATGTAGAGTTCTAAAGTAAAACACTAGTCAGTTTGAGGTGTGACAGAAATATTTAGGTGAACATTAGCAAATAAACAGACTACCCATTTAGTGACTTAAAAAGAAAAGTTTGTAAATGTTTAAAAAAACCCAGACTACCCATTTAGTGACTTTAAAAAAAAGTTTAATAAATCCCCATTTAAATAGGGATCTATTAAAATGTTCTCTTTGTAGTGGACATTTATTCTAGCAGGTTTTTAAAAAATTTAACATAGACATCCTTATTAAACATTTTGGATCAAAATTGCCCTTCCATTTTAATTATGCAGGAATATGAAGTCTCATGTTTATTTAGTGAAGACATTCCTTACCTTCAACAGTTTAGGGATGCTGATACATAAGCAAACAGAACACTGTAATTTGCTGTGGTATCCACTGTGTGTTACAGAAGCACAAATCAAGAGTGCCTAACCTAAGCTATAGACAAATTCTCATTAAGGAAGGCTTCCTGAAAAAGAGAGCACCTGACATCAGTCTTAAAGATGAGCAAAATTCATCCAGACAGAGAGAGGTAAAAAGTGCATCTTAGAATTCCAGAAAAAAAAAATGTTAGCCCTGATTTCCAGTGCCTCTCCATTCTGTATCAGATGTACCTGTAATGCTTACAAGTCAGGCTCAATTTATACAACAGAAAGCCAATTTTGGTTCTTGCAAAACACATCAATTTTCCTTTAATTGACTAAAGAGACCATCTCCTTTCCAAGCCAGGAATTGATTGCAATGAAGCAGTTGCTAAAGTGTCTCTGAAAACATTAATTTTTTTAAAGATTTTATTTATTTATTTGACAGATAGAGATCACAAGTAGGCAGAGAAAGAGAAGGAAACAGGCTCCCTGCTGAGCAGAGCGCCCAATTTGGGGCTCGATCCCAGGACCCTGGGATCACGACCTGAGCCGAAGGCAGAGGCTAAACCACTGAGCCACCCAGTCGCCCCTGAAAACATTAATTTTTTGAGTCCAATGTATATGTCATATATCCATCCCTCTAACTAGATCTTCAGAAGGTGAGATATCTAGACCACATTATCATACCTCCCCTCAGAGATATCACCCTTTTGATAAGAAAATTTAAGCAAATGTATTATCTCTTGCAAGCCAGTTTCAGACACTGTCAACTTCATTACTTGATACTTCTAAAACAGGAACCCAATACCATTAGTTGTATTATTATTTCATTGACAGAAAAAAATGGAATATCCAAATTAACTTACAACTTCTTCTCCTTTTAACTACTTATTTCTACTCGACAATTTTACTTTTCCCTCCTCTCTGTCCCCATTCTCACTGCTGTAGATTGGATTTTAATCTTTTTCTCCCAGTCTATCTACTGAAATAGTCTCTTCACTGGGTCCTCTGCCAGTAGTCCAGCTCATTCAAATTCATCTTCCTTTCTACTACCACGGTGATATGTTTAAAAACCAAATTCAGACAATGCCATCCTTCTCCTTAAAAACTTTCACTTAAAAACCTCCCTACTACAGGTTATAGTTTTAATTCATTACATAACAGGAGACAGTCTGTGGTCTGTTATTTTCTGTAGCTCTCAGCAGCCCCCAAACTTATCCTCAACTAAGTCCTCCACTAGGATCTGCAGCAATATTTACTATGAAATTTAAACAAACTCACACACACATGTACACATATGTGTCTGCCTGCACCCTCCACAGAAGCATAATCTAAAGGTTTAGGTTTGGGCATAAGCCTAATTTCTTAAAAGAATTTCTTAAAACTTCCACTATTTCACAGTACTGATTTCTTTTCTTTTCTTTCAAATTTTAGTATATGTGCTGCTGAAGCAAGCACCCTTTTTTCTTTTCTTTTCTTCTTTTTTCTTTCTTCTTCTTCTTTCCCCCCACCCCTCCACAGTACTGGTTTCTTAACCATTGTTCTAGTTGCAGTGTGCTGATTCAAGGCGCACACCTGGCTCATTCACACATCCCAGTTATGGTATTATTTCCTCTCAGCCTGGAATGCTATTCCTTAGATCACTCTTCATGTGAAAACTCCTCAACTTTTTAGAGTAAGAATGAGCATTATTCTCTGGAATAAGCATTTCTTCTTTATCCCCTATCCCCCATGTTGTTGGGTAACCCATTCCATGTGCTCTCAGAGCATTCTAGTTAGTTGTACATTATTGTTTCTGCCATTGCATTACTGTGATTAAAATGATCAGTCTTACCTATTAAATTATAAATTATGCCAGTACAGGGATTATGGGTTTGTTTTGTTTTCCTACTTTTCAAAAGAAGGTAAAATTAAAGGTGATTCTGCTCAAATCACCTTTAATTTTTGGAATTAAAAATTGGAAAGTTTTTCCAATTTTTGGAATTAAAAATTGGAATTTTGGAATTTTTGGAATTAAAAATTGGAAAGTTTTTCCAATGGATTAATTGGAATTTAGGGAAAAACATTAATATTTCTAGTCACTACATTTTCATTTATGCAGATGCATATATCACTGTTATGTATTCTTATATATACATATATATTTTTATGTGGTTATATGGTTGTGTGTGTATGTGTGTGTATACATATATATATATATATAGAGAGAGAGAGAGTTCTATAAATTGCCATGTGGTTATATATGTGTGTATATGTATATACTCCCACATATATACATATACCACACACACAGACACACACTCAGTTGCTAATATGTAGAATGCTTTTTATGTACCAGACGTTTTGATAAATGCATTGCACTATTACTTCACATTAGTTTCTTATCAATTCTATTAGGGTGATGTGTTATTAACCACCATTTTTCACATGGGATTATTGAAGCTTTGAGAGGTTGAGAGATCTGCCTACAAAAAAAACTTGACCCATTTGATTTGACTCCAAAGTCATTACAGAATACAAATGAATGGTCTCCTTGCATAAATGTTTATTACGTAACTGAAGAGACAAACACTAACTAATTGCATTTGAAGCTATTTTAGGTTGAAAGTTCCAATGAAGTTCACAATTTTTAGAATGCCAAATTAACTAAAAATAATTAGACAAATGTCTTTGGTCTTTATTTCATATTCCAGTGTTAAAATAAAACAGAATTATATCACCTTTTGAAAAAAGTGAACAAAAATCATTTCTTCATTCTTATTCAAAGTTTTGCTTTTCATATAAATGAAACTTTCCTGACAATGTTTGAACGTCACAAATAACACCATTATACCTGGCAGAACCCAAATATATGAAACAATTAATAGCAAACATAAAGGAACTCACTGATAATAATACAATAATAGTAGGAGACTTGAATACCCCACTTACACCAATGGATAGATCATTTAAGCAGAAAGTCAAAAAGGAAACAATGGCTTTGAATCACACACTGGACCAGATGGACTTAACAGATATGTTCAGAATATATCATCCTAAAGCAGCAGAATACACATTCATTTCAAGTGCACATGGAACATTCTCCAGAATATATCATATACTGGCTTACAAATAAGCCCTCGACAAGTACAAAAAGATTGAGATCATACTATGCATAGTTTCCAACCACAATGCTATAAAACTGAAGTCAATCACAAGAAAAAAATCTGGAAAGACTAAAAATATGTGAAGCTTAAAGAAAATCTAACTAAAGAATGAATAGGTCAACCAGGAAGTTAAAGAAGAAATAAGAAAACTACATGGAAACAAAGTGATAATGAAAATATCATGGTCCAAAACCTTTGGGATACAGCAAAAGTGGTCATAAGAGGAAGTATATAGCAATACAGGCCTGTCTCAAGAAGCAAGAAAAAAAATCTCAAATACACAACCTAACCTTACACCTAAAGGAGCTAGAAAAGAAACTGGAAGAGGAAGGTAAGTAATAAAGATCAGAGCAGAAATAAATGATACAGAAACAAACAAATAAACAAACAAACAACAGTAGGCCAACAAAACCAGGAGCTGGTTCTCTGAAAGAATTAATAAAACTGATAACCTCCTAGCCAGACTTACCAAAAAGAAAAGAGAAAGAACCCAAATAGATAAAACCACAAATGAGACAGGAGAGATCACAACCAACACCACAGAATTTCAAACAATTAGAAGAGAATATTATAAAAAAATTATATGTCAACCAAATGGGCAATCTGGACAAATTCCTAGAAATATACAAACTACCTAAACTGAAACAGAAAGAAATAGAAAGCTTAAACAGATAACCAGCAAGGGAATCAATAATTAAAAATCTCCCAACAGGGGTGCCTGGATGGCTCAGTCCTTGGTGTCTGCCTTCGGCTTAGGTCATGATCCCAGAGTCCTGGGATCGAGCCCCATTTTGGGCATCCTGCTCCATGTGGAGTCTGCTTCTCCCTCTCCCCTTTGCTTTTGTTACCTCTCTCTCTGTATCACTCTCTGTCAAATAAATAAATAAAATCTTAAAAAAAAAAAACCTCCCAACAAACATAAATCCAGGGCAGATGGCTTCCCAGGGGAATTCTACCAAACATTTAAAGAAGAGTTGATACCTATTCTCCTCAAACTGTTCCCAAAAACAGAAATGGGAGGAAAACTTCCAAATTCATTCTATGAAGCCAGCATTACCTTGATTCCAAAACCAGACAAAGACCCCAATAAAAAGGAGAATTATAGGCCAATATCCCTGATGAACATGGATGTAAAAATTCTCAAAAGAATACTAGCAAATTGATCGCTTCTTGGCTTTTTGGCTAAGATCAAGTGTACAAGAATACTAGCAAATTGAATCCAACTGTACAGTAAACGAATCATTCACCACAATCAGGTAGGATTTATTTCTGGGCTGCAAGTGTGGTCCAATATTCACAAATCAATCAAAATGATATACCACATTAAATTTTTTAGAAAATTTTTAAATTTATTTGACAGAGAGAGGCACAGTGGGAGAAGGAACATGAGCAGGGGGAGTGGGAGAGGGGGATGTAGGCTTCCCACTGAGCAGGGAACCTGATGCAGGGCTCAATACCAGGACCCAGGATCATGACCTGAGCCGAAGGCAGATGCTTAACCAACAGAGCCACCCAGGCACCGCACACCACATTAATCTTTAGAAAAGAATAGGAACCATATTTTCCTCCTAGATGCAGAAAAAGCATTTGACAAATTACAACATCCATTCTTGATAAAAACCCTCAACAAAGGAAGGATAGTGGTGACATACCTCTTAAAGGCTATGTACAAAAGATGCACAGCTAATATCATCTTCAATGGGGAAAAACTGAGAGTTTTTCCTCTATGGTCAGGAGCAAGATAGGGATATCCACTCTCACCATTGTTAATTAACTAAGTACTGGAAGGTCAAGACTCAGCAATCAGACAAGAAGAAGAAATAAAAGGCATCCAAACCAGCAAGGAAGACATCAAACTTCCACTATTTGCAGGTAACATGATACTCTATGTAGAAGACCTGAAAGACTCAGCCAAAAAATTGTTAGAACTGATACACAAATTCAGCAAAGTGGCAGGATACAGAATCAATGTACAGAAATCTGTTGTATTCCTGGACACCAATAATGAAGCAGCAGAATGAGAAATCAAGGAATCAATCCCATTTACAATTGCCCCAATAACCATAACATGCCTAGGAATAAACTTAACCAAAGAGGTAAAAGATCTGTTCTCTTAACACTATAAGACACTTATGAAAGAAACTGAAGAGGATACAAAGAAATGGAGAAATATTCTATGTTTATGGATTGGAAAAACAAATATTGTTAAAAGGTCTATACTTCCTAAGGCAATTTCCCATAAATGTGAATGAGATTCTTAAAAATCAGATTCAGGTCCTTGGCTCTCTTATTTTTAAAGTTATTTATCTACACATTTAATGCAATCCCTGTTGAATTACCACTGACATTTTTCACAGAGCCAGAACAAACAATCCTCAAATTTGTATGGAACCACAAAAGACTCAAATATCCAAGGCAATTTTAAAAAAGAAAAACAAAGCTGGAAGCATCACAATTCTAGGGTTTAAGCTGTATTACAAAGCTATAGTCATCAAGACAGTATGATACTGACACAAGAACAGACATAAAGATTAATGGAACACAATAGAAAAACCAGAAATGGACCCACAACTATGTGGTTAACTCATTTTCAACAAAGCAGGAAAGAATATCCAATAGAAAAAAGACAGTCTTTTCAACAAATGATGCCAGGAAAACTGGATAGCAACATGCAAAAGAATGAAACTAGAACACTTTCTTACAACATGCTTAAAAATAAATTCAAAATGGATGAAAGACATAATGTGAGATAGTAGACCATCAGAATCCTAGAAGAGAACACAAACAGTAACTTTTTGACATCAGCTATAGTGACTTCTTACTAGATATGTCTCCAGAGGCAGAGGAAACAAAAGCAAAAATGAACTACTGGAATTTCATCATGATATAAATCTTTTGCATAGCAAAGGAAACAAGCAACAAAATTAAAAGGCAACCTTCAGAAGGAGAGAAGATATTTGCAAATTACATAGCCAATGAAGTGCTACTATCCAAAATCTGTAAGGAACTTACCAAACTGAACACCTAAAGACAAAATAATCCAGTTAAGAAATGGGCAGAGGACATGCATAGATGTTTCTCCAAAGAAGACATCCAGATAGCTAACCAACACATGAAAAGATACTCAGCATCACTCATCATCAGAGAAATACAAATGGAAAACAAACTCAAGATTGGTGGAGGGGATGGGTTAAATGGGTGATGAGTATTAAGGAGGGCACTTCTTTTGATGAGCACTGGGTGACATATGGAAGTGATGAGTCACTAAATTCTACTCCTGAAACTAATATTACACTATGTGTTAACTAACTGGAATTTAAGTAAAAACTTGAAACAACAACAACAACAACAAAACAATACTATAACAAACAAAAAAGAAATAATAACATAAAAATAGGGCAAAATGAATGTGTATCAGAAACTAAATTGCTGCATAATCAAATTATTTTTATTTATTTTACTTTTAAAATTTTCAATTATTATAGGTGCTATTATGCTTTTCATTCTAAGTAAATCAATTAAAATTAGAATACAATTTAAACAATAACTAGTGTCAAAAATGTAGGTATCAGTCACCCTGGAGAAAAGTCATAGAAGAACAATAACTAAAATTAATATTTTTTATTTTATTTAAAGACACCTGATAGATAGATGCTCAATAAATTACTTGTTGGATTCAACCAGATGTTGAAGCATCTTTTTCCGGTTGCACTGAATTGTTGTGGTTATATCTCTCCACTCCACCCTACTTGAGGGCTCTATGGAGTCTTATAATATATTTATCCTCATATACCTGAAAAGAAGCCCAATGAATGGAAGGTATTTAACATGTGCTAATGCAGTTCTCAAATTTTTTGGTCTCAGTATGCCATTACACACTTAAGAATTACTGAATAACCAAAAAAGCTTTTGTTATAGGTTATAAATGTAGGTGTGCCATCTCTAATATGCACTACATTAGAAATTAAAACTGAGAAAGATTTGTAAGTGCATTAATAGTTTAAAATTCTAATAATAGACCCATTACACGGTACTACAAATTGCATGTTATTATGAAAATAACTACATTTTCCTACTAGAAGTCTTAGCGTCAGCAACCAGACAACAAAAAGAAATAAAAGGCATTCAAATTGTTAAAGAAGAAGTCAAACTCTCTTTCTTCATACTTAACATGATACTTTATGTGGAAAATCCAAAAGACTCTGCCCCCAAATTGCTAAAACTCATACAGCAATCCAGCAACATGGCAGGATACAAAATCAATGCACATAAATCAGTTGCATTTCTATACACTAATAATGAGACTGAAGAAAGGGAAATTAGGGAATCAATCCCATTCACAAAGCACCCCAATCCATCAGATACGTAGGAATAAAACTAACCAAAGAGGTAAAAGATCTGTACTCTAGAAACTACAGAACACTTATGAGAGAAATTGAGGAAGACACAAAGAGACAGAAAACCATTCCATGCTCATGTCATGGATTGGAAGAATATAAACATTGTTAAAATGTCTATGCTGCCCAGAACAATCTTCACATTCAGTGCAATCCCTATCAAAATACCATGAACATTTTTCACAGAGCTGGAACAAATAATCCTAAAATTTGTATGGAACCAGAAAAGACCCCAAATCACCAGGGGAATGCTAAAAAAGAAAACCAAAGCTGAGGCATCACAATGCCTGGACTTCAAGATATATTACAAAGCTGTGATCATCAAGACATCATGGGAGTGGTACAAAAACAGACACATAGATCAATGGAACAGAAAAGAAAACCCAGAAGTGGACCTTCAACTCTATGGTCAACTAATCTTTGACAAAGCAGGAAAGACTATCCAATAGTAAAAAGACATTCTCTTCAATAAATGATCCTGGGAAAACTGGACAGTCACATGTAGAACTGAAATTGCACCATTCTCTTACAAGACGCACAAAGACAAACTCAAAATGGATGAAAGATCTAAATGTGAGAGAGGAATCCATCAAAATTCTAGAGGAGAACACAAGCAGCAACCTCTTTAACCTTGGACAAAGCAACTTTTTGCAAGACACAACTCTAAAGGCAAAGGAAACAAAAGGAAAAATGAACTATTGAGATGTCATCAAGGTTCTGCACAGCAAAGGACACAATCAACAAAACTAAAAGGCAACCTATGGAATGGGAGAAGATATTTGCAAATAACATTTCAGATAAAGGCCTGGTATCCAAAATTTATAAAGAACTTATCAAATTCAACACCCCAAAACAAAGAATCCAGTCAAGAAAAGGGCAGAAGACATGAACAGACACTTCTCCAAAGAAACATCCAAATGGCCAACAGACAATGAAAAAATGTTCCCTATAACTTGCCACCAGAGAAATAAAAATCAAAACCACAATGAGATACCACTTTACACCAGTCAGAATGGCTAAAATTAACAAGACAGATGGTTGGTGAGGATGTGGAGAAAGAGGAACACTCTTACACTGTTGGTGGGAATATAAGCTGGTACAGCCACTCTGAAAAAACAGTATGGAGATTCCTCAAGACGTCAAAAATAGAGCTACTCTAAGACCCAGCAACTGCACTACTGGGTATTTACCCCCAATATACAGATGTAGTGAAAAGAAGGGGCATCTGCACCCCGATGTTCACAACAGCAATGTCCACAACAGCCAAACTGTGGAAGGAACTGAGATGTTCTTCAATGGATTAATGGATAAAGAAGACATGGTTCATATATACAATGGAATATTATTCAGCCATTAGAAAGGATGAATATCTACCTTTTACATTGACATGGATGGAGGGTATTATGCTAAGTGAAATAAGTCAATCAGAGAAACACAATTATATCACATGGTTTCACTCATATGTGGAACACAAGGAATAGTGTGGAGGACCATAGGGGAAGGGAGGGAAAACTGAATGGGAAGGAATCAGAAGGGAGAAAACCATATGAGACTCTTGACTGCAGGAAACAAACTGAGCATTGTGAAACGGGAGGTGGGTAACTGGGTGATGGGAATTTAAGAGGGCACGTAATGATGAACACTGGGTGTTATATTCAATTAATCATTGAACATTGTATCAAAAACTAATGACGTTCTATACCTTGGCTAACTGAATTTAAGTTAAAAAAAGAAAATAACTACATTTTCCAAAGCAAAATAATTAATGAGGAAAGGGTTAGTATTTTCAGTTTTGTAAATATCTGTAATGTATGGTTTAAGAGATACATAATAGATATAGGGGCACCTGGGTGGCTCAATCACTTAAGAATGGGACTCTTGGTTGGCTCAGGTCATTATCTTGGGGTTATGGGATCAAGCCCTGGGTTGGGCTCTGCATTCAGCCAAATACCCAAGGCTATATATAATCATGGTTTTTGTGTTACACATTTTTAAAATAAAAGTGGTGTTCTATGGTAAAAGCATCTGGTTTAGCTAGCAAATCAAACAACCACACAAATGCTTTTCATCTAGATAATCATCAAACTTCATTATACAGAATAAGTGATTTTTTGCACACTCCCCATTTTGTCACAGAAAATATAAAAAAGTTGTTCACACAAGGCAGAAATCTAGTAAAGTTATTAATTTTCTGTTTCATCAAAGATTTTTTTTAGGCACTTAAAATAACATTTTATTTTTTTTAAATTTTTTATAAACATATGTATTTTTATCCCCAGGGGTACATGTCTGTGAATCACCAGGTTTACACACTTCACAGCACTCACCATAGCACATACCCTCCCCCATGTCCATTACTCCACTCCTTCTCCCGATCCCCCTCCCCACAGCAACCCTCAGCTTATTTTGTGAGATTGAGTCACTTATGGTTTGTCTCCCTCCCGATCCCATCTTGTGTCTTTTCTTCTTTTCCTACCCACCCCAACCCCCCATGTTGCATCTCACTTCCTCATATCAGGGAGATCATATGATAGTTGTCTTTCTCCGATTGACTTATTTCACTAAGCATGATACCCTCTAGTTCCATCCACGTCGCTGAAAATGGCAAGATTTCATTTCTTTTCATCAAAGATATTCTTAAGTAATATTCACATTTTTTTATTGTGAGTATTTGATGGTGAAGAATACAATAACTACTGATATACTTTGGTGCCACTACCTTTATTTGAACTAAAGCAATGGTAATTTTGTTCACCATTGCATTTGTACCATCGATGCAAATGTCAGTACAGTTAAAAAGACAATTAAAATCTTAGAATTATAATGAAAATAATTTTTTCCTTTGTGAATTCCCCTGAAAGCATTTCAGGGACCCTCAGGGTTTAATAAAATCATGAAAACAAGTTCCCTTTCACATGATTGCTAGAAGAATGCAAATCTAATTTCAATGTTTGCTACCCTGTGTAGAAGCTGCTGAAAAAAAGTTGACTTTTCTAATTTCAGAGCTAAAATCTGTGATCACCATGGATTTTTCACATAAAGCAAAGAAAAATGTGTTAATGCCCTGTTATCCAGTTAAGCTCAAATCTTTAAGCAATCATCAGCAAGTTCTGTTTACTCTACTTCAAAAATAGATCTGATACATCCATATACTGTCATTCAACTACTCTTTTAGTCACTTAGACTAAGCCACAGCATCAATCTCTTGAGCTGTTATGTTTGCATCCTAAATATTTTCTCTGTTTGCACCTTTGTTCATATGAAGTATATTCTCCATAGTAGGCAGAATGATCTCTTAAATATTAATCATATCTAAAAATCCACATTAGATACCACCTTACACCAGTTAGAATGGCCAATATTAGCAAGACAGGAAACAACGTATGTTGGAGAGGATGTGGAGAAAGGGGAACCCTCTTACACTGTTGGTGGGAATGCAAGTTGGTGCAGCCACTTTGGAGAACAGTGTGGAGATTCCTCAATAAATTAAAAATAGAGCTTCCCTATGACCCTGCAATTGCACTACTGGGTATTTACCCCAAAGATACAGATGTAGTGAAAAGAAGGGTCATCTGTACCCCAATGTTTATAGCAGCAATGGCCACGGTCACCAAACTGTGGAAAGAACCAAGATGCCCTTCCACGGACGAATGGATAAGGAAGATGTGGTTCATATACACTATGGAGTATTATGCCTCCGTCAGAAAGGATGAATACCCAACTTTTGTAGCAACATGGACGGGACTGGAAGAGATTATGCTGAGTGAAATAAGTCAAGCAGAGAGAGTCAATTATCATATGGTTTCACTTATTTGTGGAGCATAACAAATAACACGGAGGACATGGGGAGATGGAGAGGAGAAGAGAGTTGAGGGAAATTGGAAGGGAGGTGAACCATGAGACACTATGGACTCTGAAAAACAATCTGAGGGTTTTGAAGAGGCGGGGGTGGGAGGTTGGGGGAGCCAGGTGGTGGATATTATGGAGGGCACGTATTGCATGGAGCACTGGTTGTGGTGCATAAACAATGAATTCTGTTACACTGAAAATAAATAAATAAATAAATAAATAAATAAATAAATAAATAAATTTATTTATTTTAAAAAATAAAAAAAATCCCCTTCTGAAAACCCTTTAGTGGCTTTCACTGCCAATGGTAAAATCCAAGTTGTTCACCATATCCTACATAATTTGAACTTTGCCTTATTCTGATCCCATCATGTACCAAACTTGCCCTCACTCACTATTTGCCTGTCAACTTACTGCTCTTTCTCTTTCTCAGATCAACTCCCTATAATCTAGAAGAATGTTTAGTAAATACAAAATGCCCAATAACAACTGGTTGAAATATTGTGCAGAATTTTGCAAAAACAGTCTTAATGCAGTATAAGCTCACATTAGTAGTGCTGGGGTCTGGAACCAAGAACAGTGCCAAATATGCTTGATTAAAAAAAATGTGTCCTGTGCATATGCATGATGTTACTTATGGACAGTACCACCAGCATTAAGCTACCATGTTTGGGCTACTTATATACTTAAAATTTAAACTTCTTTACTGTATATGCCAATGAAAACCTAATGAAATCTCTAAAATAAAGCAAATGTAAAATTTTTCAAATATAATTTCATGGAATGTATAGACCTTATAGCCCACCCATGGACTACAAAGCCTGTGGACTTCAGGAAGTCCTAAAGCTACACAGCTACACAGTAATTGGGAGCCAAATTGTGTGGTAGTTAAACTATTCCTGAATATCTTGGAACTTAAGTAGATTACAAATACCTCAATTAAAAACCACAGGGAAATTTCAGATCTGATCAGAGGTTATCAAATGTCAAAAGTTTAGAGATTATATTCCCATCCAGTCCTTTCATTCTCAACACAAGAAATAAGGAAAAGACCATGGATTTTAAGTGACTTACTGCCAGGTACCACACAGCATGTGAGTACAGAGCTATGACAAGGTTCTAAATCCTTTGATGACCACACCTTTTGCTTTACCACCGCATGAGGTTCTGTTTGTATTGGGGAGTTTTGTTGGAAAATGATGAAAAATTGGGAACTGGAATTACTAATACAATTACAATATATTGTCTACTGACGACTTGATGTCAGATGGACTTCACTTGCATAATTTCTCTACATCTTTGCCCCAGATCTATCAGGAGTCACAAAATAATTTTATATATATACATGTATATATAGTTACAATATTATATATAAAATATACATGTACATATGATACCACAGTCTAGAGAAATACTAAAAATGTCTAGAAAAATTACATGTCTATATACGGACTACCACATGTCTCAAATATATGTCCTTAAGATTCTATATACATGTGTATGTACACACAAACACACACAACCCAAATTACTAAGAAAAGTCATGAATCTAACACTTTACTTCACCCTTTCACCATTGATATTGCAAAATTACATAACTACTTCTCACTGGGATGCATAAAATGAGGAATAAGTAAAAGAAAGATATTTTTATCAAGTACATTATTATGTGGAGGAAAATTTCAGGCATCCTGATACCAATTCCTAGCATCCAAGGACACTTATGATGGAGAAAGTATTTACTACATGTCTATATTATTAGAAGTGCTTTCCTTTTGAACATAGTGACCAGAGTACATTTTTCTTTTGCTTTTCAGATGACCACATTTTAAGGAATAATTCACTGGACTTTTTGGGGAAATAATCAAAATAAGTGAAATAATTCAAATTAGTAAAATAATCATTAGACAAGCAATGTTTGTATTAGCTGCTTGATTATTATTCCAAAGCATCTTTGAAAAATCAGTATTTGATAATGACATAGAGTAATAGTATTTTCCTAAGTCTCTGGTTTACAAAATGCCTTTATCATCAGCATCCTTTCATTTGACCCTCACAACCACTCTATATGATATGTGATAGTTATTTGTTCCTACTTTAAAGATGTATAAAAGTTATTATTTTTGAGTGATTACATATAAGGAGAATGTTACATGACCTGAGCCGAAGGCAGCTGCTTAACCAACTGAGCCACCCAGGCGTCCCGAGAATGTTACAAAGAGGTACAAGGACCATTGCTAAAAGAGTGAGGCTAACAAAATGCCAAAGAAGAGAAATGTGTAAACTAAATATACAGCATAAGTATATCATTTTTACACATAAGAAGCAGTAACTGAAAAGTATTAAATGCCTAGGACTCTGCCTCTTCAGAACCTGGTTTTTTCCTCTTTCTTCACACGTACTTAGCCATGGTAGTTTGTTTCTTTGGATTTGGATAGGTACATGAAGAGGCAGACTGATAGCAGGGAGGCTATCATGAAGCTGTAATTATATTTCTCCCATCCCTTCCTCCATATGATTACCCTCCATCCTTGAAGAAAAAAAATTTCCCTTTTACTAGTGCTCTCACTTTAACAAAGAAATAAAGAAAACTGAGATATTATCAGCTTTTCAGCTTCTGACCTTAAAAGTCAGACTAGACAAGTTCCATGGAACTATTTTGGGAAATATCAATTCAATTAATTGCCTTTAGTAGAAGTTATATGGTTTAAATTTCATCCAATACTTGATATATAATACTGTAATTTGAGACTGTTTTAAAAACAACGGTAACAACAAATTATGGATTATAATTTACTTTTGGGGTTTAGATAATTCCCATTTCAAGAATTCACTATCTCCCACATGAAGACTTTTTTTATTTAAAATAATAATCTTGGATAACTTTAGAAATTTTTCCAATGACCCTAATGATATTCTAGATTATATAATATAAAGCAAAATAACTCTCCCTTACAGTACCAATTAAAGCCATTACTAAATTTGTTTGAAATATACCTAACAAAAAGTAACATTATATAACCATTATACAAAATCCTCTGGGGTTTTTTTTTAATATTAGAAGTAAATTACATAATTATTCTTGGTTAGGTTCACAAAGTACCATTTGCTAAAAATGGATATTATATTTACATGAATTATATTTATTGACAGAATATTCCTGGCTCTAAAGTTAGCTTGGGTTTTATTCTAAGTACAATATTACATCAGTTGGGACATTTAAACAGAGGAGAGATATAATCTGATTTCCACTTTGAAAGATCATTCAAATTGATACTGATGTGTGGAGGATGGAATATGGAAGAAGAGTGGTAGCCAAGAAAAAAAAAAATAAAACCGATGAGTGGATCAGCCTCAATTTGAACAACTTAAAATTGACACTTGGCCTAACTAATTGGGAGACAACAGTGAGTATCTGGGAATGTGGCAAACTGCTAAATTTAAAGACATGGCATTTAATCAGCTTCAGCCAGCTGTCTTACAGGAATATAGATTTTATCTCTAGTGTTGTCAGATTTTTTGAATTTAAAGAGAAAGATATAAAATCTTGTTAGTTAAATGTTGGCAACCAATTAAAAATATTTTTAAAAAATCCACTTAGAGCTAAATAGAACATGCCTCTAGGTTTGCAACCTTAAGTCTGAATTAACATTTTGCTCCCTTTGTTTAAATGAAAAAAGACTGAAACCATTTTTTTTTCAGTGACAGTTTTGTTCTGTTACTGGGGTGTACATTGTTTCAGATTATCATTATTCTTTGTGTTCTATGTTATCTACTTCTCCATACTGTATAGATTATTATGTAAAAGATCATCCTCACACTCAAAGCTAAATGGACCACAGTCATAGAGAGAGATGGGACAGAATATAGAGAACTCTCTATTTTCATTATTTTCCATTCCTTCCTACCAGGTTGGGCTGTTAGACACTAGAGTTTACAAACCAATAATTTATACATATCAGTAAACTATAAAGAGTTCATAAATATGTTTATAATGGATTTCTATTCAAAGCCAATAAACTCTTTGTGCCTTTGTTATTGGAAGAGAAGTCCAGAAAATAAGTGGCCAGTTAAGACTTAAGGAAGTTATATTAGAAAATTGCAGCAATATTAATTTTATTTCTATAATTTATGTAAACCAGAGCCAAAGATCTCAATCTTCAAAAAAAATGACAGTGTAGGACTAATTTATGAATTATGTACAAACTGACATAAGAGTGCCTCATATATCTCTGAGTGTGAGTGCCTAACATAGTACTTGATCTGGCACTTCAGGTGCTCAAAGATGTGTACTGACTAAACTGTATTTTCTAAACAATTCAACTACTAGCTGATGTTGACTAAATTTCTTTCAATGATAAATTTCTACTTTTGATATAAATATTTATTTTTTTATCACAGTCTTCTTTACATCTATTTTATCAGGCTAAACATATGAAGTCACACTTCGTCCTTCTGTTCTATCTCATATTCCTTTTCTAGGAAATAAGAAAACCCTACATTATTAATTTATTAACCCTACATTATTAACCCTACAGCATTAATTTCTACATATTTACACTGAACCCTCTTCTCTTCATCCTCTGTCCCAGTTATGAGGCTAATCCTATCCATCTGACCTTGCCTAGGATACCACATTAAATTACCATTTGGTCTCCCTGATTATACTTGTCCTACAACCTGTTTCCCATACAGAACTTATAATGATCTATTTAAAACAGAAACCAGAATCATGCCATTCCCTTGCTTAAAACACAAGCAATGGTTTCATATAAGAAAAACAAACTCCAAATTCATTAATATTGTCCCCAAGGCTTTATGTGAGTAAGTCCTTACCTAATTCTCTGACCTCGTTTTCTACTATTACATTTATTGATCAAAACAGTCTGGCAATTAGTCACATTATTGTTTCTCAAATATGCCAGGCTCACTCCTGACTCTGAACTCAGGATTTGCTATTCTCCTACCCAAACTACTCTTCCTCAAGACGTTTTTATGTGTCTTTCCACTTCATTCGAATGGCTGCTCAGATAGTATTTCTTCCAAGACGCCTTTCTTGACTCTCCATCTGGTCATCTATACCAACTGCTCCCATCACTTTGTTTCTTTCTTGATACACTTCATAATCAGAAATGACATTTTTTGTTTGTTTACATATTGGTTATCATTCTCCCACCTAGAATGCAAGAAAATTGTATATATCAGGATTTCATGTATCTTGATCCCTGATGTTCCTGGTATGGAGGGAATTCTGATCAATATATGTTGAACTTAACTGATTAAACTGCAATGGTCTTGGGTAAGGTTCATAACTAAACTCAAATGTTTTAGTAGTCAATATTATTTATTATGCATCTACCATAGTGGAAATTAAAATGAAAATTTTTAAAAATGTATATATACAGACTGAGGGTTTTGGAGGGAGGGTTTGGAGGGGTGAGCCTGAAGGTGGGTATTATGGAGGGCACATATTGCATGGAGCACTGGGTGTGGTGCATAAATAATGAATTTTGGAACATTGAAAAAAAATTAAATTCAATTTTTAAAAAATCTAAAAAAAAAACCAAACCTAGTAAAATCCTCATGTCCTTATAATTCTATCACCATTTCTACATATCATAAGACATTCAGTCTTATAAAGTAGGCAAAAATAGAATAAGTGAGGGCAAACAGGTATGATTATTCCAAAGACCAAAAAAAAAAGCAGAGAAAAATAATTTTATTTAATCTTTGGCATTAGAGGCAGAATATTTCTTTATCCCATAAAGGAGGAAAATTCTCTGTTCAACAATTTGGAAATTTTTAAAAATACTTTTAATTAAGAGATCAATTCTTTTCATTTGTCTTTCAGATGAATAATATAATAAAATTTTGTTTTCCTTCCTCAAAAATCAATCCTGGTATTTTTTCTATCGTAAGTAACTGTGCTGTCAACATTTAGCTGCCAACCCATGAGGCAGCTGTGATTAGGGTCAGACAACTGAATATGGGTAACGACTTCCTACATGTTCCCTAGTTGCCTATCAGAAAGGATTCCTTTGGTTCAAAGTTATGTTTTCATTATAAATACTTCATTTTCTGACCCTGGTGCTAGATAGTTTAAGTTATTAGTCTAAAGAGATCACTTACATTGTATTAAACAAAATTTTTTTCAAAAGATTTTATTTATTTGACAGAAAGAGAGAGATCACAAGTAGGAAGAGCAGCAGGCAGAGAGAGCAGAGGGAAGCAGGCTTCCCGCTGAGCAGAGAGCCTGATGCGGGGCTCGATCCCAGGACCCTGAGATCGTGAGATCATGACCTGAGTCGAAGGCAGAGGCTTAACCCACTGAGCCACCCAGGCCCCCCAGGACTGCACTTTTGATGAGCATTGGGTATTGTATGGAAGTGTTGAATCACCATATCATTCACTTGAAACTAATATAACACTGTAGGTTAAGTGGAATTTAAAAACTCAAAAAATTGAAAAAAAAGAAATAGCCATACCATCAAAAAGCACTAAAATTAATCTTTCCAGAATATATTTTCTATCGAAGACTGCTATTTATCAATAATTTAAAAATCTTAATAAAATAGCTTTAATACTTCTATGTAACATTTTTCTCTAGCTTAGAAATATAATTTTTGTAGATGTGCCAAAGAAATACTACCAAAGAGATTATTTTAAGGAAAATGTGTATCTGGATTTTTCTTTAGAAAACTGCTTAGAAATTAATTATTAGGCTAACTGATAGAAGAAGAGGCCGAGATAGAAGAGGAGGAGGAAAGGGAAGAACACTAATGTTTCAAAATATGTTTATTTTGATGCTACTATCTAAATATACCACTTCCATCTCATTTTTAGAAACACTTTCATGTCAAAAAATTCTTTTTTTTTTCTTATTGAGATGTTGCTTCTATAACTCTTTCACTATAATGCATCTCACGTCTTCTTTCCCCTACTTACCTGCCCTGGTCCAAAATATCATGTTTTCTTGCTTTTTGTTTCCTCCATTGTGAAAGCATGTGGGAAAAGACTCAAACTAAGTGTAAAACCAATTATTTACTTACTGCTTACCTACACTATGGCACATTAAACATTATTGAAAAAAATTTCATATCTTGTGCTGACAATTGCAGTTTAAATTCCTGATCCCAAAATTCAATGAAAGACACATTTACTTAATTTTCTCATTCTCAATTAATACTTATCCTTACACTAAAACCCTTTCCCTCCTCCATCCTGTCAGTTTATTCCTAGCCTAATATTTAACTATATTAGAAATAGTATGTTAAATATTATTGAGAGAATCAGTTAGAAAACTTCTCACCTTTCTATCATCAAATCTATCAGCCAGAGTCAGAATCCATATTTTTGTTCTTACCTCCTATTAAAGTGGAAGAAGAGTTTGCTTCTCTTAAAGGGCAGCACCTCCCTTTTTCAGTGCATTCGATATATCATCACCATTTCAGCCACACCGGTATCCCTGTAATTACTACTCCCTCCTTAACTCTCAACTTCCCCCCCCCCTCTACTTACTTATGCGTATGTGCATAAAAACATGATTTAATACCTCATATCTTTAAAAAAAAACACTACACTCTCACTTCTTGCTAAAACTTGATTTGTCTGAACCTTGTCATATTAAACTGCTCTAAAGTGTTGCCAGGGTCACTGTTTCCACTTACTCAACATTTTTCTTCAATTCAAGTAGGCTCTCACATTCAACTGCATTACTGAAGTCATGACTGAACTTCTTGCTGAAAATAATGGCCAATTTACCATTCTCAGTAATATGCAGCACAGTTGAACACTCTGCCATATGAAACACTATTTTCTCCTTTTTTACATAACCACTTTAAGATAAAATCCATATGTCATCTAGTTCACCCTTTTAAAGTATATATAGTTCAATAATTTTTAGTATTTCCCCAGAGTTGTGCAAACATCACCACAATCAATTTTAGAACAGTTTCATAACCCCTAAGAGAAATCCCATACCTAATCACTCTTCATTCTCCAGCTCCCTTTCCTCTCCATTCCTCACCTGCCACTGCCCCCCACCAGTTAGGCAACACCCACTAATCTACTTTCAATCTCCATCAATCTGACTCCCCTGGATATTTCATATAAATGGAATCATACAATATGTAGTCTTGTGACTGGTTTCTTGGCATGTTGTTTTCAAGGTTCAGGTTCATCTATGTTATAGGATGTACCAGGATTTCATTCTTTTTAATTGGCAAATATATTCCATTATATAGATGTAACACATTTATTAACCCATTTATCAGTTGGTAGACACCGGGTTGTTTCCAGTTTAGGGCTATTATGAGTAATACTCCTTCACAACACACTAAGTAGAGCTCTTGCCATACTTACAATTTATCCTCTACACAGAAGCAACTAAAAGGTTTTTAAAACTTAGATTCTATCCCATTCAAATAGGAAGTGACCTTGTACTGTACGTAGTGTTTATTGGATTCTTAAATAAGGAAACGGAGAATGTGTAATGTATGTGGAAAGTGACTGATTTATTCAGAAGCATGAAGATACTAAAATCCTCACGCTGTTCTGGTAACATTAGAGAAAGTGGAAATGTTAACTTGTTTATAGTATTGGATTTTGTTTATTTGGGGGACAGATCGGGGAGAATGTGATTATTTTTCAATCTGTATCATCACATGCCTCTCTTTTCCTTAGGGTGGTCAAAGTACCAAAATCACATCTTGAAATAAGTTATTCGCCATGCTTCTCTGTGGTATGAATTTGATCATCAGTTATTAGATCATGCACTACACTAAGAAGTTATAGAATTGTATGAAGAATAAAATAAATGACTTATTTGTCAATATGAGTAAGTCACTAGCTACATGGGCTGCAGTTGACTTACCTGTGAAACCAGACAGCTGGATCAGGTAATCACTGGAGCCACTTTCAGCTCTAAATTTATGAGCTGTCTTTAGTGATGTGTAATTACCCTAAAAACCAAGTTATATAAGACCTTTACTGGAAGTATTTGACTTCTACTGCCAGGAAATCTTTGGCACTTTAAATGCAACTATTTTTTGGTACTTAGGAAAGCTGCCAGAGAGTGAATAAACATTAAGTACGGAAACTTTCTGTTTATTACCAGAGTAAATACAATAAAAGCAGAAGTAACTTTTATCCTTCATACCAAGTCATTAACAAATTAATTAACTTTGTCTCATAGTAATTAACTAATTAACTAACTTTGTCTCATATAAAGTGATAATCTTATAGATGAATGATCTTTTCAGCTTCTGTACAGTTTTGATAGCATTTCAAGATAAATAAATGTTCCCACTACAGCAAATCTGTGCTAACTATGTGAAGATTCAGAAACAGAGGAGCTGAGCTGACACCAGATACTCAGTTCATATAATAATCACTCACTTTCAGCACCAAGTTTTCAAGGTTAATCTAACTTTAGTGGAGGGAGAAAAAAAGGAGCATTATGCTAGAAGACCTATAGAAAAGTGGGAAAAGCAAGTTGAAGAAAATCTGTTGACACAGGGACAATAGTCCTGAATTATTTACCTATGAAAGAAAATAGATACATCCGTGATTTTGAGTAGAGCATGTGAAAAATTGTTATTTGTAAATCACAAATCCAATAATTTTTTGCAGTTATTGCCATGTAAGTGTTAGTCACTTTCATTCTTAGAGGCCAGTGTGTTTGCAGGTCTTGGCATGTTCAAGTTTGTAAACACGTAAGAAAATATGGATCTCTGGGTGTAAGATTTTATGCAATGCTTAAGGGCAAAGTGAGGCACAGAAGTGTTTTAATATACTTTTGACTACCACCCTTTATGAAAAAGGAAAGTGCTTCCTACCAGCTGCAATTGTTCAGACCTGCAAATTGTTATGCCACACTGAATTCTGAAGATTTCTGGAAGGCAATGGAATAAATATTTTTGTGTGACAATTTCATGCTGAAAGGAATAATTTTCCTTTCTTCCTTTATTTTCTTTTTATAACTTTATTGAGATATGAAGTATTATATACTACCAATATTTAAAGTGCACAATTTGATGTTCTGATATATGTATGAGCTATCATCATAATCGAGATAAAGAACACTATCACCTTCAAAAGTTTCCAAGGCTACCTTTGTAATCCATTCTTTTTCCATCTCCATCCTCAGGCAACCACCAATTAATTGGGAATGAATAATTTTTCTATTTAGAAAATTAAAAAATTCTTTTTGTCACTGTGAATTGGTTTTATTTTCTAGAATTTAAAAAAAAATTTTAAAGACTTTATTTATTTATTTGATAGAGAGCACAAGCGGTGGGAGTAGCAGAGGGAGAGGGAGAAGCAGGCTTCCTGATAAGTAGGGAGTCCGATGTGGGGCTCTAGATTAGGACCCTGAGATAGTGACCTGAGCCAAAGGGAGCTGCTTAACTAACTGGGCCACTCTGGCATTCCTATTTTCCAGAATTTTACATAAATGTCACCATATATTTTGTATTCTTTTTGCCTGGCTTTTTTCACTTATTAGAATGATTTCGAGATTTCATCCACACTGTTGTGTGCATTGAATAGTTCCTTGTTTCTTTTTTATTGCTGAGTAGTTTTCTATTTCATAAATATACCACAATTTGTTTCTCCTGTTAATGGATATATGGGTTTCTCTAGTTTTTGGGGTTTTATAAATAAAGCTGCTGTGAACATTTACATATAAGTCTTTGTGGATGCATATACTTTCATTTCTTATAGGTAAACACCCAAGAGTGGAATAATAGAGCCATTTGGTAAATATATGTTTAACTTTATAGGAAACTGTTAAACTGTTACCCAGAATGGCTCTGTCCCATTTTGCATTCCATCTGAGAGTGACAATCATCTGGCATCCTTACTAAACTCAGTACTGTTGGATTTTATTATTATTTGAATAATTCTAATAGTTAGATAATCATATTTCACTGTAATTTTAGTTTGCATATCCCTAAGATTCATTATGTTGAGAATCTTTTCATATGCTTAACAATCATTTACATATATTCTTTTGTAAAATGTCTATTCAAATCTCTCCATTTTTTTATTGGGCTGCCTTTTTATTTGAGTTGTAAGAGTTCTTATATTTCTGGGGGGCACCTGGGTGGCTCAGTGGGTTAAGCTGCTGCCTTCGGCTCAGGTCATGATCTCAGGATCCTGGGATCGAGTCCCACATCGGGCTCTCTGCTTGGCAGGGAGTCTGCTTCCCTCTCTCTCTCTCTGTCTGCCTCTCTGCCTACTTGTGATCTCTGTCTGTCAAATAAATAGAAAATCTTTAAAAAAAAAAGAGCTCTTATATTTCTGGATAAATTATATTTCTGGATACACGCTTTACAGATAATTCCTATAGTTTGTGGTGTTTATCTGAGAGCAAAAAGTATTTCATTTGTTGAAAAACAATTCTTCAGTTTCTTTTTTTCATGATGTGTATTTTTTTATTTTCTAAATGGAAAAAAATCCATCCCCAATATTTACTTCTGTTTTCCTTTATCTTTACAGTTCTATATTTTACTTTCAGATATATGACTCACTTTGGCTTAATATTTGTATATTACATAAGATAAGGACTTAAGTTCATTTTTTTCTTATAGAGGTGCTATTGGTATAGCACCATATATTGAAAAGGTTCTCCTTTTTCCATTGAATTATCTTAGCACCTTTGTTGAGTATCAATTAAACATAAATGAGTGACTCTACTTCTAGAGTATCCTGTTCTATTGATTTATATATCTATCTTTACACTAGTAACTCCTTTGATTACCATAGCTTTATTATCAATCCAATGTTCTTATCTTTTTAATTGCTTTGGTTATTCTAGTTTGTTTGCATTTCCATATGCATTTTAAAATGAGCCTATACAAAAATGGAATTTCACTTAATCTGTAGGTCAATTTAGAGAGAATTATAATCTTAACATCATTGAGTTTTCTAGTCCATTAACATGGTATCTCTGTTCATTTATTTGAGTTTCTTTAGACTCAGTCACCAATGTTTATGGTTTCAGAGTAAAAGTCTTGGATGCTTTTGTTATATTTATTTATGGTTATTGTAAAATAATGCTATGTAAAATAAATGCTATGATAGATCGATATTTAAAATTTCACTTTTCAATTTTTGCTACTATTCTTTAAGGATCCAACTGACTTTTCATATTAGCATATCTTACACACTTGCTAAACTAATTGATTAGTTTTGTAGATTCCATGGATATTCTAACCAATCATATCACTAGTAAATAGGATAGTTTCACTTTTATCTGATATTTCTGCTTTTTATTTTTCTTTCTGGCATGATTGCAATGGCTTGTACCTCCCCCACTACAATGTTGAATAGAAGCAGTGATTTCTTCATGACTTCAGGAAGAAAAAATGCAATATTTCACTATTATATATGATATTAGAGCATTTGAGAAGGTTGAGATAACAAATTTAAGTTTTTAATAGACACAGTGGTATTCAGATTTTCTATTTATACTTCTTCTTGCATGACACATCAAGATATCTGTCCATTTCATATAAACTGCCAAACTTGTGGTTATAAAATTGTTCACAGTATTCATTTTTCCTTTTGATATTTATAAGATCTTTGATGAAGGGCCATTCTCACTCCTGGTATTGGTGATTTTTGTTCTTTCTCTCATTTTCTTGGGTTTTCTCTCTTTTCCTATTTATTCAAAAACTACCTTTTGGCTTTGTTAATTTTATCTATTATCATCTAATTTTTTTACCATTATCTATTATTTGTCTGTATTTATGATGGTCTTATCTTTGTTATTTTTCACTCTTCTACTTACTTTATATTGGTCTTCTTTTTCTAACATCTTAAGAGTGAACATTAGATAGTTGATTTTAGGTCTTTCTTTTCTAATATAAACATTTAAAAAGGTATATGTTTCCAGAGGTGCCTGGGTGGTGCAGTCAGTTAAATGTCCAACTCTTGGTTTTTGGCTCAGGTCATGATCTCATGGATTGTGGGACTGAGCCCTGTGTCAGGCTCCCTTCTCAGTGTGGAGTCTGCTTGAGATTCTCTCTCTTCTTCCCCCTCTGCCCCTCCTGCTCATGCTCTCTTTGCCTCTCTCTCTAAAATAAATCTTAAACAAAAACAAAAACAAAAACCTGTGTTTCCTTGTTAGCACTGACTCAATTTATCCAACAGATATTTATTTTTATTTTTTAAATTTTTTATTAACATATAATGTATTATTAGCCCCAGTGGTACAGATCTGTGAATCAACAGGTTTACACACTTCACAGCACTCACCATAGCACATACCCTCCCCAATGTCCATAACCCAACCACTCTCTCACTACCCCCCTCCCCCTGGCAACCCTCTGTTTTGTGAGATTAAAAGTCTTGTATGGTTTGTCCCCCTCCCGATCCCATCTTGTTTCCTTTTTTCCTTCCCTACCCCCTAAACACCTCACATTGCCTCTCAAATTCCTCATATCAAGGAGATCATATGATAATTGTCTTTCATTGATTGGCTTATTTCACTCAGCATAATACCCTCTAGTTCCATCCATGTCATCACAAATGGCAAGATTTCATTTCTTTTGATGTCTGCATAGTATTCCATTGTATATGTATACCACTTCTTCTTTATCCATTCATCTGCTGAAGGACATCTAGGTTCTTTCCATAGTTTGGCTATTTTGGACATTGCTGCTATAAAAATTTGGGTGCACGTGCCCCTTTGGATCATGACGTTTGTATCTTTAGGGTAAATACCCAGTAGGGTGATTGCTGGGTCATAGGGTAGCTCTATTTTCAACTTTTTGAGGAACCTCCATGCTGTTTTACAGAGTGGTTGCACCAGCTTGCATTCCCACCAACAGTGTAGGAAGGTTCTCCTTTCTCTGCATCCTTGCCAGCATCTGTCGTTTCCTGACTTGTTCATTTCAGCCATTCTGACTGGTGTGAGGTGATATCTCATTGTGGTTTTGATTTGTATTTCCCTGATGCCCAGTGATGTGGAGCACTTTTTCATGTGTCTGTTGGCCATCTGGATGTCTTCTTTGCAGAAATGTCTGTTCCCGTCCTCTGTCTGTTTCTTGATTGGATTATTTGTTCTTTGGGTGTTGAGTTTGCTAAGTTCTTTACAGATTTTGGATACTAGCCCTTTATCTGATAAGTAGTTTGCAAATATCTTCTCCCATTCTGTCAGTTGTCTTTTGGTTTTGTTAACTATTTCCTTTGCTGTGCAAAAGCTTTTGATCTTGATGAAGTCCCAATAGTTCATTTTTTCCCTTGCTTCCTTTGCCTTTGGCGATGTTCCTAGGAAGAAGTTGCTGCGGCTGAGGTCGAAGAGGTTGCTGCCTGTGTTCTCCTCCAGGATTTTGATAGATTCCTTTCTCACATTGAGGTCCTTCATCTATTTTGAGTCTATTTTTGTGTGTATGTAAGTAAATGGTCCAATTTCATTCTTCTTCATGTGGCTATCCAATTTTCCCAACACCATTTGTTGAAGACGCCGTCTTTTTTCCATTGGACATTCTTTCCTGCTTTGTCGAAGATTAGTTGACCATAGAGTTGAGGGTCTATTTCTAGGCTCTCTATTCTGTTCCACTGATCTATGTGTCTGTTTTTGTGCCAGTACCATACTGTCTTGATGATGACAGCTTTGTTATAGAGTTTGAAGTCTGGAATTGTGATGCCACCAGCTTTGGCTTTCTTTTTCAACATTCCTCTGGCTATTTGAGGTCTTTTCTGGTTCCATATAAATTTTAGGATTATTTGTTCCATTTCTTTGAAAAAAATGGATGGGATTTTGACAAGGATTGCATTAAACATGTAGATTGCTTTAGGTAGCATAGACATTTTCACAATATATGTTCTTCCAATCCATGAGTATGGAACATTTTTCCATTTCTTTGTGTCTTCCTCCATTTCTTTCATGAGTACTTTATAGTTTTCTGAGTACAGATTCTTTGCCTCTTTGGTTAGGTTTATTCCTAGGTATCTTATAGTTTTGGGTGCAATTGTAAATGGGATTGACTTCTTAATTTCTCTTTCTTCTGTCTTGTTGTTGGTGTAGAGAAATGCAACTGATTTCTGTGCATTGATATTATATCCTAACACTTTACTGAATTCCTGTACAAGTTCTAGCAGATTTGGAGTAGAGTCTTTTGGGTTTTCCACATAAAGTATCATATCATCTGCAAAGAGTGATAGTTTGATTTCTTCTTTGCTGATTTGGATGCCTTTAATTTCTTTTTGTTGTCTGATTGCTGAGGCTAGGACTTCTAGTACTATGTTGAATAGCAGTGGTGATAATGGACATCCCTGTTGTGTTCCCGACCTTAGCAGAAAAGCTCTCAGTTTTCTCCATTGAGAACGATAATCGTGGTGGGTTTTTCATAGATGGCTTTGATGATATTGAGGTAAGTGTCCTCTATCCCTACAGTTTGAAGAGTTTTGCTCAAGAAAGGATGCTATACTTTGTCAAATGCTTTTTCAGCATCTATTGAGAGGGTTCTTGTTCTTTCTTTTATTAATGTATTGTATCACATTGATTGATTTCATGGATGTTGAACCAACCTAGCAGCCCTGGAATAAATCCCACTTAGCCGTGGTGAATAATCCTTTTAATATACTGTTGGATCCTATTGGCTAGTATTTTGGCGTGAATTTTCGCATCTGTGTTCATCAAGGATATTTGTCTGTAATTCTCTTTTTTGATGGGGTCTTTGGTTTTGGGATCAAGGTAATGCTGGCCTCATGAGTTTCGAAGTTTTCCTTCCATTTCTATTTTTTTGAACAGTTTCAGGAGGATAGGAATTAATTCTTCTTTAAATGCTTGGTAGAATCCCCCTGGGTAGCCGTCTGGCCCTGGGCTCTTGTTTGTTGGGAGATTTTTTGATGACTGCTTCAATCTCCTTACTGGTTATGGGTGTGTTCAGGTTTTCTATTTCTTCCTGGTTCAGTTTTGGTAGTTTATATGTCTCTGGGAATGTGTCCATTTCTTCCAGATTGTCATATTTGCTGGCATATAGTTGCTCAAAACATGTACTTATAATTGTTTGTATTTTTTTGGTGTTGATTGTGATCTCTCCTCTTTCATTCATGATTTTATTTATTTGGGTCCTTTCTCTTTTCTTTTTGATAAGTCTGGCCAGGGGTTTACAATCGTATTAATTCTTTCAAAGAACCAGTTCCTAGTTTTGTTGATTTGTTCTATTGTTTTTTGGGGTTTTATTTTATTGATTTCTGCTCTGATCTTTATTATTTCTCTTCTCCTGCTGGGTTTAGGCTTTATCCAACAGATTTTTGATATGTATTATTTTTAATGCCTTTAACTCAAAATATTTCCAAATTTCCTCTGTGATGTGATCTTTGGTTCATTAATTATTTAGAAGTGTGTTTTAAAATTTCCAGGTAATTTAAATTTTCCCAAATAATTTTATTTTCATGTATGTCTATATAATTCCACTGTAGTCAAATTATGTGCTTTGTAATGATTTTGATCCTTTTGAATTTAATAAGTACTTTTTTATTGGCCTAACATACAGTCTGTCTTGGTGAATTTCCCCTTGCACTTGAAAAGGATATAAATTCTACAATTTTTGGATTTACTTAAAGCTTATTATGTACCCATTGTTTTCCTGATTTATTGCCTCTGTTATCTTATTTAAGACATATCCCATGCAATTTGATGTTTAAAGAGGTCTGATATGTAAATACTCTTGCACAATGTCTGATATATCCTTATGCACTAAATACATTTTTATTTTCTGCCTCTTTCCCCTATTATCCACCACATACATGGACATTTTTGTGCCACTGACTGATTAATTCATACCTTTAATCAATTTATACACAATGAAAAGAATTTAACTCTGCTTTGGTATTTGGAATTTCAGTTTACTCACTTGCAAAGAGGAATTAATTACGTTTATGATGAGACATTAA